>PVJL010003369.1:0-75833 GCA_004026885.1 Lyroderma lyra
AAAAAAAAAAAAAAGAATATAAGCAAAAGTGGGAGGTGTACTGAATAAAAGACTGTGGCCTGGGAAATTTAAAAGGTGACAGTGTATATACTTTCCTAAATAAAAGGAATCCTTAGAGCACAGGGAAACCTAAAAACAGTCCCATAACACGAAAATAAGTTTGGGACTTAACCACAGTGACTGCAATACAATTAACACAACACTGATGGCTGAAGAAAATGATAAGGAAAAAAAGACAGATGGTTATAACTCACAGGGAGCTTTCATCTGCTGACTGCAAGGCTTACAGCCTTTAATTACCATGATTAAATCCTGCTGTTCTTCCTTGTGATGCTGGAGCACTGTACCAACAAATACCAAGGCGACCAGAAGGGCAAGCAAGTTCCAGGGAAGCTGGAGTCAGTCTTTAAGTCCCTGATCCTAATCTTGTGTATTCAGAAAAAGCTATAGAAACTACACTTGAAAAGCATCATTATGCTGAGTGCCAAAGCCTTTTGTGCTTTGAAAAATCAAAACACAGTGATATAAATAAGATAAAACTGAAGGATGTATTTCTGTGATTTAGTCACAGAAAAAGAACTATAACTGACTTTCCAACAGTGAGAAAAATATAATAGAATATTTTTTCAGAGTTATTACATACAGTTGTAGTTCATTCACATTTAAAACTATTGTTTTTCTTTGTAATATATTTGGAAATTCTCCAGCAATCTCAGGTTCAATAATTAGAACCATAATTTGCAAATAAAAACGTACCCTGCACCTAGCCATCTAATTATATAAATCACTAGATAATGTTTACATTTTGATTCAGTGATCACTGGATATACATTTTGTAAGGGTTGTATTTATAATGTATAAATTCTAAAAAATAAGTTTGTCTTTTGAAACTGAGGAAGATACTAAGTATTAATATAACACATACCTGTACCAGAATTGTTTCTTGCACAGTAACATGCAGTCTTTAATAAGAGTTTTTTTTTACATAATCTCAGAGTTCAAATAAGTCTTAAAAAGTCATGTATTCTAACTTTCTACCCAGTGCACAAATCTTCCTCCAGAATAACATCCAGAATGAATAACTGTTCAGCTTCTGGCTGAAAACTGTTCTCTCCCAAGAGATAGGTAATCCTATTGCATAAGACAGCTTATTTCACTTCACAATTTGGTTTTTAAAAGTTTCTATAAGAAGGTGTTTGGAAAGAAAGGAAGTAAGATATTGCACCATTTTATTATCATTTGTTGAGCTTATGCCTGAAACTGTTAACGCATGGCTCAGGATAAATGCAATAGAAATAGGTTGCTTGGTGATGAAACAGGTAGAGAGAGACCATAAATTCACTACTGCAGTCTTTTAAAAAAATTAGTAGATACTGTACAACAATGAACTTAAAATAAAACAAATAATTTGTATTTAAAAAAATAAGTAATTAGTTATAATAATATATGGTCAGAGCAAAAAATGCAAACAATAATAAAGAATTAAAGAGAAAAGAGTGCCACTGCTTCCCATTTCTAATCATACTCTTCAAATATATTTATTAGTAAAATTTTTGCATATCTATTTACATATTTTCTATGCTCGTGTGAACATATCTGTAATATATCATGTATTTCTTGTACAATACAAATACAATCACGCTATACTGTTTTGCAAACCTTTTCACTTTCCATATTAGTAAACAGAACCCTACTTTCTTTTTAACAACTAATTCTATGGTATAAATATATAATCATTTATCCAGATGTATATTGATGACATTAGATTATTTTCACATTATTTTGTTATACAAAAAAAATCTGTCTTCTATAATTTTTTTCAATAATTTTTGTTCTAGAATCATTTGGAATAAACAGAACCTATCATTTAATAGCTCTTTAAACATCTGAAAATCACCACATATCATATAGGAAGTAAACAGGAAAATACACAAAAGAAAAGTTTTGAGTGATAATACTCAGGTATCAGAAGTTAAGAGGGGAAATGATTTTCTCAAATAAAAACAATCTAAATATCAGACAATATAAAATTGATGCCTAAATTATGATCCATGAAGATAATGATTAGAAACATGAAACTGTAGCAGCATGACAAATGTTATAATGTTAAGTGAAAGAAGACATGCAGTTGTACGTGAACTAAGATTAGCTATAAATATATCTGCATATGAAAAGCATAGAAATATTCAAATGAAATGTAGCTGAGTTAGGGTGGAAAGTGTACGGACCATCATTTCCTTTTAAAATATCCTTTAATGTTATATAATTTGATTACTACAATAAACAAAAAGAAGAAAGAATAATATCCATTAGGAACATGAGAATCCTTATTTTCAGTTTCAAGGCCCTCGAGGCTCCCTTTACTTTCTTCACTGATTATCTTGGAAGATATCAACTCTCAGAGAAAATAATCAGATCTTAAAATTCTTTTTTTGTTCAATTATATTTGACATACAAAATTATATTGGTTTCAGGTGTATAGCATAGTGTTGAGCCATTTATATAACTTACAAAATCCTCATTCTGATACATCTGGTTCCCCTCTGACACCATACAGTCATTCCAAGGTTTTTGACTGTATGCCCTATGCTGCACTTTACATCCCTGTGAATTTGTACTTCTTGATTTCTTGCCCATTTTCACCAACCCCTCCAGCCTTCCTTCCACCACCCCAACAAATCTAGTACCATCTGAGACCACACATGGTTACTGTAACATTATTGACTATATTTCCATGTTATACCCTACATCCCCATAACTATTACTCAGATTCATAGATATAGAAAACATCTGTTTTGTTGCCAGATAGAAGGAGGGTTGAGAGAGGGGGTAAAATAAGGGGAAGGCCTTGAAATTCTTTTTTTTTTTTTTTTTTTTGTATGTGGGTAGGTCCCTGGCGGGGAATCAAACCCAGGCCACAGCGTTGACAGCGCCGAAGCCTAGCCACTACACCACCAGAGAACTCCCAGGCCTTGAAATTCTTGATGGCAAAGCTACGATCAGCAAACAAAGCTTAAAGTGTCAATGCCCACTAGAAAACAGAGTGGAATAGAAGGGAAGGAGTCAGAGATCAAACAAGGAAAAGAAGAGACAGTCAGGAAGAGCTCCAACTTAAACCATGTTCGTAATCATCCAGTGCTGCCATTTTTCTTCTGTCTCTACATGAGTAGAAAACCAGCATAAATTTCCAGACCATATGGTTGAGGCAATACGGGAGACAAACCCCACCCTCAAAAACAATTAAGACCAAAATGATTAAGATCATACTCCCAAGTCAACACAAAAATTCGTATTTTAGGAATTTAAAGTCTCAAGCTCTGGTCACAGAAGAAAGAGCAGTATTCCTTAAATTCATGATCGCTCATTTCTCCAAAAATATTTTTACCCACTTATTTTATAAGCAATGATTAATTCCTTGAACAAACCTAAGTCACAATGGGCTTTTTTAGAAAGTATTCTTTGTCATGATACCCAAAATTTTGCTAGAGCACTAGTGAGTAAAAACAACAATGACATTATTTTGTTTGTTGTGTGCCTTTGGCATAAAAGGCTGTTTTATTTACAATGCCACCCGTCATCTTGGTTCTGAAGAGAGTGGCATGTGTGCTCTGGCTGCTTAAACATTAACTACTGATGAGTCACATTTGCATCTGGGAACTCATTCTAGAAAAAGGGGGAGAGAAATACTTGTGCTTGTAAGTTAGGACAATTTCTAGGGTTCATGTTCATATTTATAATGAGACATGGTGAAATCTTGTCTACTTGCTTGTCAAATGATCTACTTTCAAAATAAATTTCCTTTTCGGCCATCCCTAGAGAATATTTTTATTAATAACTTGGCAAAAATGTATAAAGTTATGTTTATCAAATCTTCCTAACTTCTTTCTGTCACCAAAGTACTTGTGAACTGACTACATTCTGTGAAAAGAACAATGTTAGGCCTTGATACTTGAGACACAAGTGTAAAGAAGGTACAAAGCCTTTGTTCTCAAGGACTTACAGTCTTATGGGGGAGTGATAATGCAATTACAATTAAAAGTCAATTTGTAATCATAATTAACAAAATCAGGATTTAAAAATATCCCACTATTTAGTAATAAGGGGATAAAATAACATAATCTCTAAGAGGTTTAGGTGCTCGAAATCAGTTATATAACCACAAAATGCAAGAAAGCCTTTGTTGATAGTAGCTTCTACAAAAAATATGTAAAGGTTTCAGCTGAGTAAAACTCCATAAAAGCATAAAAGTCTACCATGTGAAATGGCTGCTAAAATAGCTAATCTAAATTAAAGCCAGATCAAATAAGATATAATCCCACTGTCTCCATATCCAGAGTTACTGGTACTATTTTATGAGGCCCATTTTAAGACCCTAGAAGGCTTTGTGACTTTTGGGTGTTAGAAGAGACACTGCAAGAAAGATGAATGACAGCCAACCTGCTTGAGTACGAGCCAACAGTTGGCCTGACCAGTACAAAAGAGCCCTCCTATTTCCATTGATTGTAATGAATGCACCAGGCTCAGAGGTTCCAGTTTTTCTTTGCTGCCTTAAGTGAAAGGCAATTTCTTTGCTCCAATGCTCTATCTACTTAATCTTGTTTTCAGTGCGTGGAGAATTCTGCAACTTCAAGAATCTGCAGTGTTCTCCTGTATTTGGTGACAGTCTAAAACCAGCAACACAGATGTTATTTCTACATTAATAGGTTCATGAGATTTTGTGGCTCCACACTGAAACAGGGACATTCACCTGATCTGGTGAGTCTGTTTGGAAGGGCTTCCAAAGGAAATCCTGCAAAATGGCCTGGTCACTTTCCTTAGGCCTCCTCAAACTTCTAAGTTGGATTGGATCTAGTATGTTTTTAACTATGCTTTAGATTTGTGAGACATGTACAAACAGGTTTATCTTAAGTAAGCTGTGATAATTATCACCTTGAAATTTATGAAACTAGAAACATACTCGTAATAGCCAAATAAAGTTTAGTTCTAAAAAGACAAATTTCAAGATATACATACATCCTATGAACTCAGTTGCCAATCTTAAATCCTATGCCAGGAACACTCCATATTTAAGGATATAATCAATGAACAAATATATACTGACAGGCTACTCTGAGTAAGAACTCGTGTTAGGTTCAATGAAAGACAAAAGTCTATCCTGGTCTCCCTAGGTTATGACCATGGCTCATTACTGACATAGTCAGAGTATAGGACAACTTCAATAACACCCAGGGACTCTTAAATAATTCTGTATATTCTAGGAAGTAAAACTCAAATTCCCTCAATAGTACCTTCAACAGTGGTACCTGAAATAGAAATCATGTTTTAGTCATTCACATAAAACTGTCACACTGAAGAAAAGCATAGAGTAGAGGAATGTCTGCTATTGTCAAACAATAAAACCAGCATTGAAAGATTTCATCTTCTGCAAGAGGTATCCTATAGGTGCAACCTCCTTTAGGTTGGTAACATTTGCTTACTCAAGATATTTTTCAAGAAGCTAGTAAGATATTTAAAAAATTAGAGTTTTTAGGTTAAAAAAATAGGCATGTTTTAAAAAATTATAAACCTAATTTTAAAAAATCTTCAAAAGTTATTACAATTATATATTCCAAATTAATGAGAACAATGGACAAAATGATAGTTAATGGTATGTCAGAATGTGTATTTTAGTGTGTCTTTAAAATGGATATACAGTCTCAGTATGGTAAAATATAGCTTGCAAATTACCAACCCCTCTTTCTTTCTTTTGGTATACATAAAGAAATAAAAAGGGAATGAATAAACTACCAAAAAGCAAAACCCCATACCATGTGTTTTTCAGGCAGGTGAAAACATTCAAAGATTGGTTTGTAGGTACAATAATGGCATCACAGATCCCTAATCTACTCAATTGCTTCTCCATGAGCCAGAGAGCAAGTAGCTTTGTTTTGTTTTGTTTTGTTTTTTATTTATTTATTTGTTTGTTTGTTTGTTTGTTTGTAGTTCCCTGGCTGGGAATCGAACCCAGGCAGTGGCGTTGAGAGTGCCGAAACCTACCCACTACACGACCAGGGAATTCCCTAAGTAGCTTTTTAGATGACTGTGTTTATTTACCTATCCAGTGAGCAGGAGAGATATAAAAGGGTAAAGTAGACTAGAACATTTGCATATTTTAGGGCTTCCAGTAAGTTATACATAAAATAAATGGAGAAAACAGACTTGACTTACCTGCACTGCCAAGCTGTTTATAAAACCTATACTCTAAATGAAGCTGTGGAGCACGTGATTTTATTGGTTCCTGAAATCCAAGAAGAAATACTGTGATCAGATCCAGAAAAATAGAATTTTTTCATTCCTAGATTTTTAGAGTAAACCAGAGCTAAGATCACTTATATGTTAGAGATAATATATGAGGGTTGTCTGGAAAGTATCCAGCCACATAATATGAAAAATACATTTATGGTTGGACTTTTTCCAGACAGCCCTCATATACATGATAGCATTTTCTTAACACAACTTCTCTTTGAAATCACAGCTAAAGCAAAGGTGAAGCTGAATCAGATACAATCCCTTCCATGAATATTTAGATAAAAATACTCCTTATGAGCCATCATTCGGACTGCTCTCTCATTATGAAGTACTCTCCTAAAATGTATTCTCTTAGGAAACCAGATGCCAATTCTTTTAATTAAATACCAGTATGTATTTCCTGTTTATTTATTATCAATTTTGTGTGATACAGAGTTTTATAATTTTTAGAAAAATGGTAACATGCTTAGGAAGAAATTTTCAAATATATAAAAACTAGGAAGAAACTAAAAACAATGTGAGATCCTATTCATTTTAAAGAGAAGTACTATTAACATTTTGGTGAATGTCATTCCAAATATTTACATACAATTTACATATAATATAGACTCAAAGATATATATTAAATAAATGAAGTCTATTTCAAATATATGACACTACATCTGCTGTTCTGTAATGTGCCTTTAAATTCAACAATGTGATGATGATATCTTTCTATGGCAGCAAGTAAAGCCGTATTATTTATTATTTTTAATGGCTGTGGTATTCCCCAATACGTATGTACACATATACACACACCACAGTTTTTGGACATTTGGATTATCTGCAGTTTTCAATAATGCTATAGGAAAATTCTTATATATAGTTTTACATTTAATATAATTAAAGACTGTAAATGCAATTAAAATATATAACTTTAATTGATATGGTTAAGGTTTTCAAAAAATAGTTTTCTAAAGACTCCAGAGATAAAGCAGCCAAACTACTACATTTTGCTCTACACCAAATTTCAAGAACTGGCTAGTTAATTATTCTGAACTGACAGTATACCAGGCAACTAGGTAACAAGAAAATCAAACGTTGTCCTAAAAGACATCTGCCTATTCATTAGGGTGGCTACAATAAAAAACAGAAAATAACAGGTATTGGCAAAAACATGGAGAAACTGGAATCCTTGTACACTGCTGGTGGGAATGTAAAATGGTGCAGCCACTTTGGAAAAGAGTATGGCAATTTCTCAAAATACTAAGTACAGAATTACGATACGATCCAGCAATTCCACTTTCCTGTTCATAGCAGCATTATTCAGAGTAATTAAAAGGTGGAAGCAACCCAAGTATCTATCAAATGAATGGATTAACAAAATATGGACATTGTTCCATACGTAAGATGAAATGTTATTAGCTGTAACAAGGACACTCTGACATACTATTAATATAATATGAACCTTGAAAACATGCTAAGCAAAATAAGCTAGACACAAAAGGACAAATACTGCATCATTCCACTTACAGAGCTGTCAAATTCACAGACAGAAAGTTGAATGGTGCTGCCAGGGGCTGGGGGCAGAGGGAATGGGGGAGTTAGAGTTTAATGGCCACAGAACTTTAGTTGAGGAAGATGAAAAAGTTCTGGAGATAGATGGTACTGATGGTTGCTCAATAACGTGAATGCACTTAATACTATTGAACTATATACTCAAAAATGGTTAAAAAGTTAAATTCTAAGTATCAATTCCTTTTCAGATACATGATTTTAAAATATTTTCTCTCATTCCATGGGTTGCCTTTTCGCTCTGTTCAGACACAAGTTTTTAATTTTGATAAATGTCCAACTTATCTATTTTTTCTTTTCTTGCTTGAGCTTTTTGTATCATATCCAAAACATCACTGCCATATCCAATGTCATGAAGACTTCTCCCTAAGTTTTCTTCTAAGAGAATTATAGTTTTAGCTTTTATTTTTAGGTCTTTGGTCCATTTTGAGTTCGTTTTTGTATAATTAATTTTGTATAGTTAATAATTGTATTGGATATTCAGTTTCCTCAATACCATCTATTGAAAAAACTGTCCTTTCCTCATATTAATAAATGGTTAATTGTCCTATTTTAAAGATAGGCACAAAGGAAGGATATTTCACAGCTTCCCTTGATAATTCATGCTGGTGTTCAACAAATTTCATAGTTTGCAAGGTCTTTATATGTAATTTAAATCTCCACTACTTAAGCTTAAGCCTGTTCTCTTACATCCTCAATAACAAGATAAAATAGCTCTGCAATAACTTGTGAATACTATAATAGCTATCTTCAAATAACAAAACTATTCAATCATTTCTTAGACTTCCTTTATTCAGGCAAAGTAATTTCAGTTCCTTTAACCTCTCCTCATTGGTCCTATTTTTAGTTCTTTGATCATCTTTGAGAAGCCACATGAAGTTTTTGCATTTTTCTTAAGATACAGAATCCATAAAGCATAGAATTCAGAAGTTTCCTTGAAGTTATCTAGTTTATCCCTGTGTTTCTAGGAAGGTTTGATCTAAATCAATTAATAAATACTGGAATACAGTTAATCCCTCACTTAATGTCACTGATAGATTCTTGGAACTGCAGCAAAATAATGTATAATGAAACCAATTCTTCAACTGATATAAACAAGAGTTAAGTTATTGTGGCAACTCAGCAATGTTATAAACAAAATGACATTGAATGAAGTTATTAGAGGACCTGCTGCATTTCATGTCTCCCTAAGGAATCCTATACAAAAAGAACTCATACCCTCCTTTGATTGTAAAATCAGTAATCATTAGAGTTGGACTTCAAGTTTCTCAAGATTTTGTATTCAAAAGAAACATACATAGGACTAATTACATTGTAGAATCACTTCCTTATTCATTTAGCTCTTCAAATAGAGAGGGATCATGCTTGAATCTCCGTTTGGTTTCAGATCTTGTATTATATCACCATCAAAGCAGGCAATTACAGAATTTGTCCTTTGGCAAAAATCACTAATAATTCACAAGGAACCAAACAGAAACAGTGATGACAAATTAAAATGGAACCAGACAGATGCTGATCTAAACACTAGAAAGAGTGTTCCTTCTGGAGAAACAGTCTTTGGGTTTGGACAAACCACATGGGGCAACAGGTCCTTCTTCAAACATAATACTCTTAAAACTTCATTCACACTGGAAATTTTATGAGAAATAATCGGCTCTTGGGTAAACTAACCAGAAAAAAAATAGCAAAAGCTCTTTAGATTTACAAGGCTTAAAGTGGGCATACACATTACTTATATGGAGACATGAGGGACTTTTAATCAAAGACATTAGGACTTAGACCCTTCACCTAACCCCTTCAGCGCATAGTTGTAACCTGCTCAACCAAATGGAGCTCCAAGGTGCTCTTTTGGAAGCACTATGAATAAAGGGCATTGCAAACTGCTTGTGGAAGGCAGCAAGATGAGTAGCATGAAGAGAATTTTTTTTTAAAACAAATGTTAGAAAACCTCTGTTAAAAAGAACCCTAGAAATCTCAGTGGGGGTAAAGAAGGGGCTTATTACACGATTTTATTTACATTGTATATGCTTTTTTAGAAAGGTTCCTAGATATCCAAGAAACAAGAGCCCACAATGAAGATCCAAACAAAGTAGAACTGAAATAGTACCAGCAGGACTTCCTTGTATTTCTGTACCAAATGCTGATTACATTGCCACAGAGAGCTGGCTATTTGCCAGAATCATGGTTATTCTGGAACACACATGCCTGTCTGAAATCCTAAACGGACAGCAGATGGCTACCTTGTAGGACTGTAATGCTTAAGGCCAATTTTGTTGTTGCAATGAAAAAGAGCTCAATTACTGCCTATATCTCCCACAGAGAATACAGACCAACAGCAATAGAGAAGGCTCAGAGACAAGACTGATATCCTCTAAAAAAACCTTTAATTTAAGATTTATTTGAAAGAAAATGTGGTACTAAGATACACCCTACTAGATGACATGGAGTCTATTCTTAGCTTTAACTCATGACCATACAAAACAGAATAAAAATTTAATAAAATGTAAGTGAATGCAATGGTTGGTCATGTCAACAACATGTTATACAAGTTTATGTAAATAGGTTGATTAGTATAAATCTGGAAGGAAAATTACAGATAGAAAAAACTGACCCTAACAGAAAGCCTCAAATGAAGTAAGTCTTGATAAATAAAGGGACAATAACAAATACACAGTATTAAGACAATACTTTAAAGTGTTTTAGGGGCTATTTCTTCCAGTTAATAGTTCCACAGAATCAAAATTATTCCAACTTACCAAAGTAGTAAAACTTTAAAAAAAAAAAAAAGCAAATGAACTAGAGAATACTTTTACAGAATAACCAAATTTGTATACATTTAAAAAATGGTTAACCCTTTGTTAGTCGATCTGAGCAAATATTTGCCTGCACTGTTATATGCATTACCTATCTTCTTGCTTCCATTTCTCCAACGGAGTTTCAAATCAACAAACAAAAGTCAACACTCAGTTCCCTAGCAGCTACCTGCTCTAAGCCCTGCTCGCTGTCCACCTCTTTGTAGAGAAACCAATCTGATAACTGTCAGTTTTTCACAAGACAACTCTAATTCCTCCACAAACCCACAAGCTAAATTCATTAGAATTGTTACAAGATATTTCCTTCAACCATCAACTCCTCGTCTTCCAACTAACCAAGCCCAAAACTACTTGCAGATCATAGGAAACTTACTAGGATTTAATATGACACACATTTATAGAGTTCCATAGACACTAGTAATATGTTCCTAGGACTAGTTCCTAGGACTAGTAGTAGTTTTATATGAACCTTAAACAGAATCAGAATGATTTGTTCTAAAATTCTTAATTCTCAAAAATAATATAATTATTCCATTTTAAGAGGATGATGCCATTTTCAATGACTAGGTTAGTGATTTATAAGATTAATACTGACAAAACCAATTAAACTCTTAGCTTCACATGTGACCACGTGATGTGTTTTTCATGTTCGACAGCTTTTTAAGGCAATGATTAGGTGATCAGACTTGGTTCTGTACTAAGTATATTAATAAATACCTTACTTTTTTTTTTAAGTACAAAGGTTATTTTCTTTTTTTACACCTATGTCATGAATTCATAGGGGATGAGTGCCAGCAGCTCAGGCGCCTTTTCATTGGTTCTCACAAAGTATGCTTCTCTGGGTAGAGCAGGCTGGCACTTTAGTTGAACCCCAGTGCCTTTCTCTTTGGATTCCTTCCTTTTTTCATCATTTTCCTTCACATGTTTCAGAAAGCTGTTTCACTCTTAAAAGTGTTTAATGTGCTCGATATGAGCATTAATTCTCTTGGTAAGAATCTTACCCTTAACCTGTTTGTTCACAACAATGCCAACTGCATGCTGGGTCACACTGTAGACTCTTCCACTTTTGCCATGGTAACATTTGTGGGGCATTCCTTTTTGAACCGTGCCCATTCACCTGATGCCTACATATCACCTTTCTTATAGATTTGCATGTATGTGGTCAAAGGAACAACTCCATATTTTCTAAAAGGCCTAGAGAACATATAGCAGGTGCCTCTCCACTTTCCCTCTGTATTGGTCATTTTGGAGAATTACTGGAAGATGGCGGTTCCGGCTGAAAAGAATACCTTACATTTTAAAAACGGATCAGTCATATTCAAGAAAATGATAAAAATTGTCAAATAATATTTTCTTTTAAACTAACATGTGAAAGGTACAAAGTTCACAGAAATTACTAGTCTTCCAGTGATTTTTTTCTTCCAGCTATTTTTTAACTTTTTAAATTCATCACTGCTAATGCTATAGTTAACATCATCTAATGCTATATAATATACAGTGAATCATGAGTACAAAACTATATATAGCTGAAGGAAAATGACTATGTGGGATCATATGCAAGGGAAAGAAATCTTAGTTTTTTTTGTAAATGCTCTCATAACTATTTCCTGTAAAAAAATATGTGAGGGGTTAGAGCACCAAAATATAATTACCACAAATATACATTCTACTCACCAGTTTGATAGCTACATATTCATTGGTGTAGAGATTTTTACCTAGGGGAAAAGCAAAATGTATGTTTTAGTGACATTTGTTCTGGGAAATACAAAAAAAAAAAAATCTTAGCATTGCAAGGTCATGAGAAAAGTCACATTCCCAATGCTGTTCACATATATAAAACATGATTTATAAGTGAAAAGGTAAACACAGATGAGACCCAGCAAGACAAGAACAGAAAGAGCTTGAGAATTTAGAAATTTAAGTTAGATGTGAGAATTTTTTTAAAAATCCCACAAATCTCTTTCTCTTACATACACATGTTTTGTTATTTAATATTTCCCAACTATTAAGCTATGAGGCAAATAAAGAAAAAAAAAAAAAAAAAAACACCAGGATTTCAAAGACAGAGATTTTAACTCTTAGCACAATAAGCACAAAGCTTCATTTCTCTAACTCACTGACAAATGAGGATTCTATATTTTTTGTCTTGGTATTTAGCGTCAACTTTAGTTAGTGTAAAGGATAGTGTAAAATAAAACCAATTACTGCCCTACTTACCTTTTGGAAAACTTATCTACTATATATAATGAGATGATTCTCAAAGCTGTTTTGTTTCTTCTTTTAATTTTTTTTTTAGATTTTATTGTTAAATGTATTGGGGTGACATTAACAGCAAAAAATTATACAGGTTCCAGATGTACACTTCTACAACACATCGTCTATGTGTTATATTATATGTTCACCATCCTGTTCTCCTTCCATCACCATATATTTGTGACCCTATTCCTTCTCCACCCCTCTCTGCCCTTACCTTCAAGTAACTACCAAATTATTGACAGTGTCCATGAGTTTTGTTCCTTTGTTGCTTTCAATTTTATGTTCCACATATGAGTGGAATAATGTAGTTCTTGATAATTTTGTGTTTGGCTTATTTCACTCAGCGTGATGAACTCAAGATCTATCCATAAATGACCCTATTTCATCTTTTCTTATAGCTGAATAGTATTCCATTGTATAAATGTACCACAACTTCTTTATCCAGTCATCTATCAGAAGACACTTTTGGTTGTTTCCATGACTTGGCTACCATAAACAGTGTTGTGAAAAACACTGGGATTCAAAGCTATTTTTGACTCTTCACCAGAAACTCTAACTCTGTACCTTTATGTACAGGAAATCAGCTCTCCACCTAGACAGCACTTAAGTATGTCAAAGTTCTTACTGAAATAATAATTTTTTTCTCTCAACTCCTCTACTTGGATAAATGGAACTAATATTCTCCAAGACGTCTAGAATAAGAACTTGGGAGTGAGAATGAGGGTAAGAGCAACAACTATCACTAAGCCCACATTATATGTTGGGTATTTAGCTACCTTCACTTCCACACCCACATTTACTCTTGAAGGCTTTAATTCCTTCTGCTTAGTATATAACATACAGTTTAGCCACTGCACTGGATTTCACATTGCTTCTTGTACGTGGCCAATTTCACGAACTCATCCTAAAAAAAGTGCTATATACCTCGTTGCTGAGTATCACTACGGTTACCTTCGAAGTACTCCCCTTCAGAAGCTATGCACCAATGCCAGCGCCTAGTCTACCCTTCAAAGCCGTTTTGGAACTCTTTCCTTGGAAGGGCCATCAGAGTTGTGATCGTCTCCAAAATCTGACAATTAAGTTCATGAACGTGGCACCATGCACTTACGTTGGCAGCACTGTACGAACAACTTGGTAGGGTGTCATAACCTTGCCAAGGGGAGTACTTAAAAGGTGACTGTAGTGATATTCAGCAATGAGGTATGTAGCACTTTTTCTAGGATGAGTTCACAAAATTAATTGTCTGACCTTGTATATTTATCCTATCTTAGCTAGACTATAAATATCTTGAGGGTATAGATTTTATTTAATAGTTCTGTCAATGCCATATGGTGTTGAAGACCATGCTCTCTGCATCTCAGACACTCAAAATCTTAACTGATTAAAAGTTACTGTTATGTATAGTATGACTACTTTTGAAATAATACACAGACGTAAATGTTACAAACACACACACACACACACACACACACACACACACACGTACACAGCTGAACATATGAGGGCTGTTTAAAAAAAATCCAGTCATAAATGCCTCTATTTTTCATATTACATGGCTAGAAAATTTCTGAAGGGCTCTTGTATTCCAGCTTCTTACATAGGGCCTTGCAAATAGTGGCAAAAAGTTCATTAAGTAAATCACATGTGATGAGTATTAAAGAGAAATATGCACAAGTCAGTAGAGGAGCTTGGGTGAGGGAGGGTGAAGCATATGGGCACAGTGGCACTCGAGGTGAGCCTTGAAGGACAAACAGAGGAGAGAATAAAATAAATTTCTTACAAACAAATACTAATTTGAACAGTGAGATGGAGACATGATAGAAAATGCACAGAATTTGATAATACTATGAGTAAACCATTATTAACAGAAGACAGGTATATGGGGAGAAATGGTGAGAAGCCAAGCCAGATAGATACAAAAGGGACAGAGTATGAATACCAACTTCTTACTCAAGTTATGCACAACCAAGGGTACATGGAGGTGTGCCACAGCATAAGCTATAGGACAAATAAGACATATTAATACCTTTTCTGGATCATCACTTTCCTTTGAGGATTTGGGAAAAATCTCTTTTATAGTAAAACAAACTTACTATATTACAGAAATTGTACATAAATTTCTTTTGAAGAAAAAATGTTCACATAAATCCCAGGCACTTATGGATCTGCTTCTTCCATAGTCTAGGAGGTCTCATTAATCAGTGGATGACTTTCTCATTTTTCCCTGTATTCAGCTGGGCAGCCCAGTTTTCACAGTGCAGTTTAGTTTCAACAGTGTGAACCGTCCATCTCCCATGAGGGTGGGAAAGGGTACCTGTCAGGTGAGGTGATGCCAGGCAGGAAAGGGATTTAGCGATCCAACTGCTTCATATACAGACCTGCAACCAGCTTCCTGTTTTTAGCTCCACTGCATCCCAATTCTCTGATGTTCCTAGTGTCTCCATTCTTGAATCTACCTGGTGTTACACACTGGCCTAAACTTCAAACATCCAGCTTTCTCTGGATGAAGTCAGTTACCACTTATCTGCTTTCCAGCTTTCAAAATTTTGTTAACATTTCTCATCTGTTCGTATCTTCGCTCTTGTTTTTTTGATTCCGTGTGTGTGTGTGTGTGTGTGTGTGTGTGTGTTTTAAGTTTTTTTTTTTTTGGAGACTTTTTTTTTTCAATTACATTTTACATATAATATTATATTGGTTTCAGGTGTACAGCAGTGGTGAGTCACTTATATAACTTACTAAATTCTCATGCTGATACATCTGGTTTCCTTCTAACACCATACATAGTTTTACAATGTTGTTGACTTTATGCCCTATGCTGCATTTTATATCCCTGTGACTGTTCTGTGACTACGAATGTGTACTTCTTGATTTCTTCCCCTTTTTTACCCACCTCTCCAGCTCTCCTCCCATCACCTCAACAAATCTAACACCCATCTGACACCACACAAAGTTACTACAACTTTATTGACTAAATTCCTGTTATATTCTATATCCCCATGATTATTGCCTTGTAACAACCAAACTAAACTTCTCCATCCCTTTCCCCTACTCACTCTCCCATTCCTCCTCTCATCTTAAAGAAGTCCCTCTAACATTCTTTGTAGTACTGGTTTGGTGGTGATGAATTCCTATAGCTTTTTCTTGTCTGAGAAGCTCTTTATCTGGCCTTCAAATTTGAATGCTAGCCTTGCTGGATACATTATTCTTGGGTATCGATCCTTGGTTTTCATCACATTGAATATTTTCTGCCACTCTCTCCTGGCCTGCAAAGATTCTGATAAGAAGTCAGCTGAATCGAATGTGTGTCCCCTTATAAGTTACTACTTGCATTTCTCTTGCTTTTAGAATTTTCTCTTTTTCATTAACTTCTGACATTTTAATTATGATGTGTCTCAGTGTGTTCCTGTTTGAGAACATCTTGTTTGGGACTTTCTGTGTTTCCTTGGCTTGTATGTCTATTTCCTTCACAGGGTTAGAAAATTTTTCAGTCATTATTTCTTCAAGTAAGTTCTCGATCCCTTGCTTTTCCTCTTCAGATTCTGGTAATCCTGTGATATGAATGTTGTTACACTTAAAGTTGTCCCAGAGGAATCTCAAACCATTCTCGTATTTTATGGATTCTTTTTTCCTTTTTGTTGTTCTGATTGGGTGTTTTCTGCTGGCTTTTCTTGCACATCAGTACTTTGCACTTCTACTTCATCTAGGTTGGTGAAATCTTATATTCCATTCTTCATTTCAGTTATTATAATCTTCATCTCTGCCTAGTCCTTAATAATGGTTTGTATGTCTTCCTTTATGCTTGCTCTCTCTCTGTTGAAATTATCATTAAGTTCCCTGAGCATTTTTATAATTGTTGCTGTGAGCTATATTTCTGAGGTGTTAACTGCCCCTATCTCTTTTATTTTAATTATCTGTTGCTTGGATTTATTTTCAACTCCCCTTTCTCTGGTTTCTCATTCTGGCAGTTTCTCTGTTTGTAGACATTCTGCTCTTTAATGCAATACTCACTGCTGCAGTTTCTTTGGCTTTCGCTGCTGATACTGGGGCAGGCAGAGGTCTGCTGGGGAGAAGCATTCGGGTCTTTGTTTTCTACCTGGGGCTGTGGGGCCACACAGGTATTATGGGTGTAATCACACCTTTCTGTTCTATGTTTGTCCTGATGACTCTGCCCTGACCTTTGGGGTCAGTTCTGTATGCTGGCCCCTCAGACTATGATGGTTATGAGCCCAGAAACACATGCACAGCCCAATCTTTCTTTATCCTTCCTGATCAAAGGGCTGCAGCTCCTCACTGCCCCCTCACTCCCTCTCCTCTTGGAACCGGAGCGAAGTTGGGCCGCTGTATCTCACCAACCTGGTCATTATCTCCTGGGGTCAAAGTGAGGTCTGATTGAGGTGTCTCAGACTCTGCCTCTGGGCCTCTTCTCTGTCCTGCAAAAATGAGTGAGGTCTGGAACACTCACCTGCTGCCTTCTTCCTCCTCCCAACCCCAGCAGTAGAGTTCAAGGCTGAGACTTGAGCTTGGCCTGTATCTCTGTACTTCCCCTTTTATTTCTCCTTGTTTGCTCCTCTGCCCACCTGCAGGTACTTCAATGAGATGAGCGGATTTCTTAGTTGTGATTTTGCATTGAGTAGGGAGTCCTTAGTTGAGTTATAGATGTTTATTAGTTGTAACCTCCAGAGGAATGTTTCAGAGGTCCCTTTCATGCTGTCATTTTGTTGCTTTCTTGGTTCCTTGTGTTTTTATGTCTTTAAAAAAATCCCCTTTCTACATATACTTTATAAAACTGAGGCAGCACCCACTTCCATGAACTTCTATATATATTTTAATTAGTTATGTATATATCTTTTTATCTCCACTAGGCAGTGAATTCCCTGAGGACAAGAATGTTCATATTTTTATCCCTAGCAACAAACATCATATTTGATATATAGTAAGTTAACAGATGCTTACAAAAGTAAACCAAATTGAGTTGCTATATAGAGAAGGTTCTTCTGAGAAATAAAAAAAAAAGCTAGTTTAGAATCAGATCATGAATAATCATAAATATAGAAATTTTTACTTCATTATTCAGCTTGTACTAAAAGAAAAAGCATAATGGTGAAAATTGTATTCTAAAATTAACCTGGTTCCAATGTATAAAAGAGAGAATAACTAGAATTAAGATGAATAGGAAGTTTTTATAGCAGAATATTAAAAGAATAAAATTTACTACATACAGTGTGGTTACGAAGATTACATGAGTTAGAATATATGAAAATACTCTGTAAACTGCAAGGTGCTAGGTAAATCTAATTTCTATTATTCCCATTATTGTTGTGGGTATGAAGCAATAATTTTTAAAAGAGAATGACTTAAAAAACAGGATGTATAAGAAAGGCATTTTGAAGAATAAACTGACCAACTTTGGATCACATGTAAACATAAGGAAAAAGGAAAAGAGAAGGGACAAAATGACGCTATTAGTGGAGAACATAAAGATGACCAGAAGAATAGGTAATGATCATTCTACTCCATCAGGATGCCTTCCTTCAAATTCTCACTAAATCTAAAAATAATAGACAAATTATGTAATGGCCCTAATCTTCATTTTTCTTATCTGTATAAAAGAATGTAATAAATGAGACAGCTTGTATAACAGCAAACAAGGTGGCTGATACATTACAAAATGCTAGCTTGCTTGTGTTTGCTTATTTTCTCTAGAGGCACCAAAAGAACCGAACACGTCACCCTCTTACAAAGCAATTATCCTTAGTCCTAATAGCTACTGGAGGTAGCTGGATAATTCTCTTGAGTTATGCATTACTTTTATGAATTCCTTTGCCAGGGGGCATCATTAAGACTGAACGGGCCAACACAAAAGGCAACCACATGGAAAGCTAGACACTCAGCAACTATCCTCAGTGATACACAGTACTCAAAAATTTTGCTCTGGAAGAATTTCATTACAAAGATAGAGTTAAAATCCTGCCCTTTTAAAATGAATGACTGCTTCAGCTAAATACCGATAGATATAAATATATGTATATTGATATATGTAATATTTCAATAACTGTGAGGAAAGTTGGCAATTTAACGGACAGAAAAATACGATCGACAGGATGGCACAATCCCAAGCACTCAAAGCTTTTAGTATCTGCTGTATAAAATCCACAATGTTTCCCAAGATCACTTCCTGGCTATAGGTTCTTTTATTGTTAATGGAAAAGAAAGTGCATTACATAGTGTTTTTTTGGAGCTTCACATCTAAACTCAGTTCTTTTGAAGCAGCAGTCCTAGAGGTGATGCTGCCCATAAAACCCACTGCATGAAGACTTCCTGTTTCAGTAAGTCACCTACAGAGACAACAGTTACCGTAAGCTTCATCAGACACAGCAATTATTTCAAAGAACCAGCAGGTCTCAGTTCTCAGTCACAATGATAAAGAACACACAGCCTTGAGTTCCCAGTTTTAGTTAGATTTCCAGCTGTCACATTTTCTTGCCCTAAAGTCAAAGTAGTATATTTATGTTACTACCTAGAACTTGTAAAAAAAAAAAAAATCCAACCAAAGAACATGAGGCAATTAGTTAAAACAAGAAACCACTTTTATGTAATTCAGATTTGTTACTGTGTTTATTTAGGGCAAAGAGGACAGGCTGGCCTATTGCCTCCATCACTCAGAGAGCACCTCTTTAAGTGGACAGTATGTGTAGGGATAAGAGGATAATAAAGGGCACTAGTACTTTAAAGAAAAAGCCAGAGTTCTTTCTCATTTTTACTGGCCTAATTCTATTAGTATAGTAGTATACTATACAGAAGCATTTCCCAAAGTGTTAGCAGTTAACAGCAAGGATAATTTCTTTTTGTGCCAAGTTTTTTGAAGGGAATACTCATTAATATCAGTAAATAGTTTTCTAAACTTCAGGTCATAATCCATTAATAGAATATGAAATAAATTCAGTGGGTTCTGACCAACATAATCTTTAAAGAAAAATAGTATACAATAAAAAAATAGAGTATCTCATACTTAGTAAGGGTATTTTTCATAAAACTTTTGCTTCAGGTACACACATATCAATTCGTATTTGATCCCAATATAATATTTATTTTTTAGTGTGGATCATGGTCACAAAATTAGAAGCCATCAATAAAAACTTTCTGAAAAGCGGTTTCAATTATTTCATTTTGGATTTAAAAGCTTAGATCAGTGATCAGACTATTAAATATGATATTCTGATCAAGCTGTTAGTAATAAAAATGAGGGTTTTATTCTAGCAGCTGAAAGTCTGGAGTGGGGGTGAATAGAGAGAGGTAAAAGGAAGACCCACACCCACTCAATAGGGCGAGCCTGTGAAGTAATGATAGAGGCCTATGTTTTAGGCAAATGTGTAAAACTTTCTATAATATAGTGGTGAGAAAAAACTGAAGTCAGAATCACCCAAAAAAGCATGATACTCTGCAGCAGAAAAAATACTAACATGTTTTAAAATTTTTACTACGCAAAATTTCAAAGTTACCATGTATAATGCACACGATTTTGCCCAAATTTGTGAGGGAAAAATAAGGATGCACATTATACATGGGTAGTACTAATTCCTTATCTATATAAATATTTTTAATTCTTTTATTTATGCTTATGAGTTAAAAGTGTAACTCTAGAAATTAATAACAATATGTGTATGCAAAGTAATACCCTAGAAATGTTTTTGTTGATGATGATGTCAGATTTATTGGGGTGACATTGGTTAGTAAAAATTGCATAGATTCCAGGTGTACAGTTCTACAATACATCATCGATGTGTCGCATTGTGTTCACCAGAGTCCCCAGAGTTCTCTTTCCATCACCATATATTTGACTCCCTGCCCCCTGCTGATTTTGTCTGTTTTTGTTTCTTTGTTGCTTTCAGTTTTATATTCCATACGAGTTACATTAAAAAACAAATGCTAAAATTCCTTTATAATACAAAAAACAAGTACCTAAATATAAACAAATAAAAATTTGAATTAAAAAATTAAAACCAAAGATTTGTTTTCCCCTGAAAGTTTGTGGGCCAAAAAACGTGGCTGCACATTTCATTATACATGGGAGCGCACTGTGCCCTGCAAAAAATGGTAGTTTATTTTACCTCAACCCAAGTCATTTAATTTCTAATTTCTCTCATCTTTAAAATGAGGAAAATTGGACTAGATAATGCCAAGGTTCCTTATAGGTCTAAAACTTACGTTACTATTACTTTTGTTGATCAGGACTTTATGTATCTATTAAATCAGTTTAAGTTACCATGAGCTTTTTGGGAGTCAGTTCCCACTTTTTGGTCATACTGAACTCAAGGCCATCTTTTTCACCTAACTTGCTAATCTAGTTGTCAGACCTGAAAATGTATAGTACAGTTCTTCAGTCACAGTCTTGTTTTTTGTTCAATTTATTGCTTATTTAAGACAGTTTTGAATCTTAAATATGCTACTCAGTCAGTGTATTAGCAGCCCTACCTCAAGCATTGTGTTATGTGAGGATTTCATTAGTACAGTAATCCTCCTAATCTGCAGTTTCCCTTTCTGCAGTTTCAGTTACCTACAGTCAACCATGGTCTGAAAATATTAAATGGAAAATTCAGAAATAAACAATTCATAAGTTTTAAATTGAATGCTGTATTTCAAGGCATCTTGCTCTGTCCTGCCTTGTCCTGCCAGGGATGTGATCATCCCTTAGTCTGGTGTATCCACAGTGTATACCTTACCTACTTATTAGTCCTTTAGCAGTTATCCTGGTTATCAGACTAGTGGTATCATACTGCATGGTTTCAAGTAACCCTTACTTTACTTACTAATGGCATATATATATATATAACTTTTATTATAGTATATTGTTGTAATTGTTACAATATGTAGTATATTTTATTATATAGTATGTTTTATATTATATAGTATACATATTATATAGTATATATTTTATTGTAGTATATTTTTATATACTGTTATAATATAAAAATTTTATTATTAGCTATTATTAATCTCTTACTATGCCTAATTTATAAATTCAATTTTATCATAGGTATGTAATATAGGGAAAAAAATGATACATATAGGATTTGGTATTATCCAAAGTTTCAGGTATCCACTGGGGGTCTTGAAATACATTCCCTACAGATAAGGGGGAACTACTATATGCCCTTCTAAGGTCTCCATCCAATTCATAGTTGAACTAAATGGAACCAAAATCAGAAGTCTATGTTTGTATCAGTGATGACAAAGATCCATTAACTAAGTCTCCCTTGTGAAGGTGGCTAAAAGAACTACAAATCTACTTAATTATCTTACCAGCCAGTTCACATTTCTATTCGTGTTACT
Source organism: Lyroderma lyra (assembly GCA_004026885.1). NCBI lineage: Eukaryota > Metazoa > Chordata > Mammalia > Chiroptera > Megadermatidae > Lyroderma > Lyroderma lyra. Next base: position 22,242 of record PVJL010003369.1, read on the forward strand.
AGAATATCACAAAAGTCTGTCAAATAAATGCCTTGCTGAATAAAAATATGTATTACATACAGAGACATCTGCTTAACATGGCAGATAAAATGTAGGCATTAAGCTCTATTTCTTTCCAAAACCCAATTGAAATGACAAAAGAAACAAAAAAGAACAAAAAAAATAGGTGAAGAAACAGGAGACTAGCGATGTCAATATCAACATTTTGGATAACAAGTGGGGAGACAAGTGGTAATGGACTTAGCAGACCTAAGAAAGCTGACATATACTTCAGAAGAGAAACCTAAATACTAAGATTACCTAATGATATTAACAGAAAATTTACAATTCTGCTGTAAACTTGAGAGGAAGAATTAATAAAAGGTATTTAGATAACTAAGAAAATTTTTAAAAAAATCAATTATCAGTAATTTTTATTTCTGAGGGGAGGAGGGATAGGGATGTATTAGAAAGGAAACAATAATAATGCTTTCATAGTTCAGCTGTGAACAGTATTTCCACAACCATTAATATTACACTGTATATGTAGAAAAATGGTTTAACCAAAAAGCATGACATAAGCATTTTGGAAGAATGTAGGGGAATGGCCCCCAACTTAATATGGTTCAACTTACAATTTTTCAGCTTTACAGTGGTGTGAAACCAATAAGCATTCAGTAGAAACCATACTTTGAATTTTTATCTTTCCCCAGCTAGTAATATGTGGTACAATACTCTCTTACGATGTTGGGCAATGGCAATGAGCTGCAGTTCCTAGTCAGCCACATCATCACAAAAGGTAAATAACCAATACTCTACAGTGCATTTATTGTGTTATATGATTTTGCCTAACTCTTCTAGGGAAAATAAGGTAGGCTAGGCTAAACTATGATGTTCAGTAGGTTAGGTGTATTAAATCCATTTTCAACTTAACAATGGGTTTATTGGGACATACCTCTTCATAAGTCAAGGACTATGTGTATGTAATTGGGGATGGTATGTATGACAAAAAAACACACACAATATTTAACACTGAAAGAAATAATAATGTCTAGAAAGAAGGTATCTAGAAGACATTTAAAGAGTTGACATTTAAAGAGTTGACATGCAGTTAAAATCTATGTCATATGGTTATTTTCGTTAAAATTAAATTATTTATATCTCTCTCTCACACACACACACACACAGAGATAAAGACAGAGGGAGAGAGAGGGCAGGAGAGTGAGAGAGTGTGAGCGCATTTTCTTGCCCTAGTAACCCTAATTCAGAAAAATGAGTGTGATCTACTCTTTGACAGTCCACAGTATGGCTGGCAGCAAGGTCCACTTCTTTGATAAGCATTTTACCTGTTATAGAAAAGTATGACTCTTAAATTCAGACAGTTTTCTCCTTATGATGCATGATGACATCTGATTCTAACTACTAATTCTAAACCATGGCTGGGCAAGATGTTGATCACAGTCCATTGGTGGACCGTAAAACAATTTTGGGTGACCACCTGAATAATATAGCTAGTGGACCATGACACTTGGAGAAGTAGCCCTTACCCTGAAAAAGTCTGCCCAGGACTGTTCTAAATTCTCTTCATAATCAAATCTATAATTATCCTAGTCTTGTAGTCCGTAACAATTCCAAATTGGCTTAGCAATCCTGGAAATTTACTGTTAAATTCTCCTCATTAACTAGCCAAGATCTCAATGTATAATCCTGCAAGTATCCTATCTGTGACATTTCTAAAATTACCATATTAACATGTCGCAGACTGTGCATCAACAAATACAATTAAAACTGTTTACTCCTACCATTTCTGATGGATTATGCCAATGACAGAAACAATTCTTCCTCAAGATCTGTTAAAGTAGTTTAACCTCAAAAAATTGTGTTTGAGTTAGAACCAATAAGGTGTCAAAAGAAATTTAAACTGCAACACTACCAGAAACAAGAATTTCAAATACATTTCTAGTTTTTCCAAGAAAGTTAAAATGCATTATTTCTGAAGTCATAATTTTAAATTGAACCTCTCTACACCATGCTGTGAAACCAAAACAAGTATATGATCTTTTACACACCTGTGAAGTGGGAATATATAAACATCTCTTATTGGGAATGGAGAATATATTTTGTCAAGTCTGCACACAAATGGACACACATACATGTCTCTAAAGATGGAGAACACATGGGACAAAATATTAACTGGTAAATCTAGGTGATAATATATTATGGATATTAATGATTGTAATCTGTAAAATTTTGTAAAATTTTGAAAATTTTCTTTGTATAAAGTTGGGAAAAATTAAAACAAAATTTCAAAAAATGTTTTGTATTTTATACACACACACACACACACACACACACACACACACCCATGCTCACAATAGATCAATCACTGTCTTAGATGATTATATACATAATCTGAATTACATCTTCACAATAAATCTATAAGGTAGATATTATTATCCTCATTTGACAGGAAAAAAACATGAAACTTGGCAAGGCAATCTGACTCCAGGACTTTTATTTTTAACCATTGGGGGAAGACAGTAATGACATGACTTCTAAAACTTGTTTTAGTTTGTTTCATCTACAGACCCTAAAAATTTACAAACTTACAGAAAACCCTTAACAATGTTAAAAAAGTAAAATATACCAGTTTTTCTGTTTTGTTGGTTGGCTTGGGTTTTGATTGATATAGACAGTTCCGTTTGTTCAAAATGCTAAGATTCCCTATGAAACTACGAATAAAAAAGTAACATTTGATTTTATAATGATTTCACTTTCAACCAGAGAAAACATTTTTAAATTTCATGTTTTATTGTAAGCCTATATCCTTTTAGATGGATGATTTTCAAAAATATTTAATGTAGCAGAACCTTTCTTTTAAACAAAATGTTATTGAAAACTCAGTATATAGGTAAGAAAGAGTCCTGCCTCCTCACTTTTCCTTTTCCATTCTCTCAAGAGTGGAAAATAGGGGCTCTAAGACTTCATGGGACACAATGTGAAACAAATTGCTTTAGATCAGCGGTGTCCAACCTTTTGGCTTCCCTGAGCCACACTTGGAAGAACTATTTTGGGCCACCCATAAAATACACTAACACTAGCAATAGCTGATGAGCTAAAAAAAGGTCTGTGCATAATTTTTGTAGTGTTCTAAGAAAGTTTACAAAGTTGTGTTGGGCTACATTCAAAGCCATCCTGGGCCACAGGCTACACAAGCTTGCTTTAGATAATATGCATCTGTAAACTGTTAATAACCACAACTGTCAAAACCAGAACTGATAGATAGGAGCTGAAGTTACAAATTCCCATTTAAGTTCATTAGTGATAGTTCAGGTAAAGAAAAGAATATGCAAGGAAATTATCATATATACCTTGCTTTAGTCATAAAAATAAGTGTCTTATTTTAGAAGCCAGGGAACAGTGTGTCAAAGGACAAGCTGCTACCCCTTTAGCCAATTGACCTTTGTCAGAAACATCCTTCTGTGTTAATGTACTTTTGCATATTTCACCAGATACCAAAGAGAGAAAAGAGCATAAAGGTCAATTCCTTTGTGCCTCCACCTTCTCATTTGTAAACAAAAATATTTTCTAACAATATCTATTTCACAAGGATAATATGAAGATTATTAAACATAGGTACATGCCTATTAGATGTGACAGAAATATCTATTTCCTTATTCTTGCAAATAAGGAACACAAGTCATTATTTGTAGACTAGGGGTATACATTTTTTAATTCTGGAGGAACACAATAATTTTTAACTTAATGTTGATTCTTCCCAGGCCTGATTCAGCAGACAACTCAAAACCTAAACAAACAAACAAACCAAAAAAAAAACCCTCAAAAATATTCCCCATGTTTCTCAATTAATAAAAACTAACCTGCAGATTGTTTCTACTCCATCATATTCTCCTACCTTTGATCCATGATCACTCTTCATCAATGTTCCTTTCTCAAATACTCAAAATTCCTTTCTATTGAGGCAATATATACAGGTAAGACTCCACAGAAATAATCTGCTCATTAAAGAATAGACAAAGGCCACAAAGAAACAACTCTTAACAGAAGAAACATAAATGTACAAAGATGTTTACCTTCACCCATAAACACATACACATTTAACAAGTTACATTTTCCCCTATCAACTAGCACAGATGAAGATTCTTGATAATGTTCAAAGTTTTTGAAGAGGGAGGGAAATAAGCCACCCACCCCCACATCTGTACACAGTAAATGGAAAGCATCTTTCTAGAGGGCAACAAAAAAATCACCTAAGTTTGGACTATAAGGATGTACTATAATACAAGTATCTACAAGAATGTTCAGTATAGTATTTATAATATTAAAAAAACAAACAATTTATATGTATAATGTAGAAAGACTAGCTGAATAAATTATTGAATAACTACAGACATTAAAAATGAATTATCTATATTTAAGTTGAAATAAGTACATGCTATATTAAATGATATAAAAGCAGGTTTAAAATACAATTTGATTGTATTTCTAAAATATATCCTGATATATATATATTTAATTTTAGATAATTAAAGAAAATTAGTTATTTTTGGAGACATTTCTAAAATAGAATTACTATAAAGGATTTATTGCTTTTTTATTGAAAGAAGAAAAGGAAGAAAAGAAACTTTTCAGAAATAAACAGAAGTTACAGGCCAAAGGCAATAATTAATTAGTTCTCTCCTGCTTAACCCTAGGGCACAAGGCTTTGCTTAATAGCCCACTCATCTAGAAACTCTTCTAGCATCCCTTAAACACACCTTCTCTCTCTCACTCATACAAGCTCCACAAAACATCTAATCACCCACATCTGTGTTAACATCTATCTACATGGTGAATTCTTAATCCCTATCTCAAGCCTAAAGGTTTCTAAGTTTGAGATGTATATTTCTGCATAGGTGCTGTAACTCCTCAAAGTCAATATATTCACAAACTCTGTCTTCCTCACTGCTACTCTAGTCCTATATTTCCTATCTCCAGTAAAGGTTTCCTCATTCACTTGGTCTCCCCAAGCTGACAAACTCAGTCATCTTTGACCCTCTTCCCCTCAAATCTTGCCTATAGTCTACTTCTGAAATGTCTCCCTAATTCATCCCTTCCTCACCATCTCATTGCCATTTTCAAAGCTACGTGTAAGGCAAGCCTGGCCATTTCTGACCTGGACTCTAAAGCCAAACATTCTTAAGTGCCCGTTATATGCCATACACAGCAAAAGGAGATAAGAATACAAAGATTAATACAGCAAAGTACTACCATTAAGCACATCTGGAGGTAAAGAGATGGAGGAAGATAATACAATGACATAAGTACTACATTTAGAGCAAAGTCCACAAGATGTCAATCTCTTTCCTATCTGATCTAATCTTATAATCACCTGAATTATCTTTCTAGAATACAAACCAGATCATGCCACTTTTCTGTTGTAAAACTCTTGATGATTCTACTCCACTTTATATAGGATAAAGTCCAAATGTAGTAGTACCTTGCAACCACTTCAGTTTGGTCCCAAGCTACCTAATAGCCTCATCTATCACTTCCTTTCATTTCATACCATCTAACCCAGTCATGTATAACTAACTAATTGCTGCTCTGATAATATGCTAAACATGTTCACAACACCTAGTGTTGGTATGTGCTACTGATGGAGAGCCCTTCTTCCTCATGCCTATCAGTGAAGTTCTGTCTTACTCTCAATCAAATAATACTTCCTCCCTGAAACCTCCATAAATTTTCTCTTTCAGTGCAATTTTTACATAATCTATTAAAATATTTATCACTTTATATGATCATTTGTTTTTCTCTAACACTAGACCGTAACATTAAGAACAAAAACTCCATCCTTTTATTCTTTGTGTCATTCCCAAAGTCTAGCAATATAGTAACTATGAAAGCAGGATCCTACATTTTGCCTCTACTTAAATAGAAAATAAATGGGAAAAGATATTTTAATAAAATAAAAATATGTACTTACATCATTTTTTTCAAAGCTGCGTAATTATTTTTCTACAAAATCACTACACACTTCAATACACTTCTGCAAATGCTGCATTAGTTTTTGAAATCTTCCTTAAAAAAAATCAAGTGTTTTGTTTTTGAAACCATTTCTTCACTGAAGACGTCACTTCATCATCAGACTTACACAGTGTCTTACTGTACTCACATCAACACAATGATCACCATAAACAGCTTGCATTCATCTGTAAATTTTTTTGTTTTCTTTTTTAATATCAATATCTCAAATTTTATGTAAAATAATAAAAAGCCAATGTTTTACAGCCCTTGCCCTCTCAGCAAGGGTGCTCCCACTAGGTGATCAGTGACATAAATTTGTTCCCAGACACTACAAAGAGATACTGCCTGCCGAGGGGTAGGTCTTTATTTCATTGTCTTGAAGAAAGACAGAAGTGGACAAGGGGGTGAACACTGTGCAAGTTTTGGCTTCTGCTAGAGGCAGGATTCAGGCAATGCGGGCAGCAGGGATTGCCATGCGCAAACCCCTGGCTCCCGTGGCAGGCAGGCAAGGTGGCAGCTCTGGAAACCCTTGTTAAAGCCTGTGAAGAGCTGTCCACAAGCAGTGAGTGTCACTCTGCAGTTTGCAAGGGCTGGATGAGCAGGGGTACACTGTGCATTCCTCATAGCCAGCAGTGTAGACCTTGGTGAAGCCTCAGTACTAAGCAGAGCTCAGACTGTTCCAGGGAGCCACAAAACTGCAGGTGGTCATATGCAGGTACCCCTTCCACAGTCATCCAGCGATGAGATACGCATTGTTGCGGTTCTAGGATCGGTAGAAGTATCCACAGACGTTCTCCACGGCTGGAGTGTAGACAAACCGATTATCAGGGGCATTGAACCCCTTGAACATCTTGAAAATCTTGCTCATCCTGATCTCATAACACTGGTATAAAGTGGTCTGATTTACTTCTGCGGTCCTCAAGAACTTGGCCTGATGACAAGGTCAGAGCTACAGAAGGCTATCTGCGGGTGGGATGGGGCACAGGTACAGGCCCTGCTGGGAGCTGTCAGCCACAACAACAGGATGCTGGAGGCCAGGGGCGCAAAGGAGAGCATGGTGGGCTCTCTGGTGTAGCTTCTGTTGGCACAGGGTCTGAGGCGATCATCTGTAAATTTCAATTGGAGGAACTTTTTTCCGCTGTTAAGGATTCAGTAACAGCAGCTGTTTGAACTGAATGTCTGAACATTTTCCCATTTCAATGTGCACTGGGTGAAAAATGTAAGCTTCTGTGTGCAAAGTCAAGAACAATAAAGGGGTGATACCATGTGACTACACAGAACCGGTTATATCCAGGTATATCTAATGTAACAAAACATATTACAGTAAAGGTAAAAATTTATCAGCCCAATATCATATTTATGTACTGTTTGTTAGATGGATGATGGGGTAAAAACAGATTTGCAGAGAACCAAAATGTACTAATCATTACATTACCTTTTTTGTTCTCTGTCTGGAATACAAGGGTCCATCTAAACATTAAGGGCACTACCTACCCCACCTCACCCACAGAGAAGGAGCCCAAAGGAGCCCATGGTTTTTTTCTCCCCTCTTTCTATTCATCTGGCTATTTATCCATCTATTCCACAAATAAACAGTAAATAATACAGATAGAATCCCTACCCTTCAAAGGGCTTATATTCCGTAAAGAGAGACAATTAACAGGTAAGCATATATATAAAATCATTTCAGACAGTGATAATGTAATGAATAAAATAAAGCAGTTTCATGGGATAGAATGTGGCTGAGGTCTCAAGAATAAGAAGCAACCAGCTAAACAAAATTTTGGGGTAAAATTCTACAGGCATAAAGAACTTTAAGTATAAAAATTCTGAAGCAGAAAGTGACTTGGCTGTTTGAGGAACAGAAGAGACAGTATAGATAGAGAAAGAAATGATTTTGGAGAAGAAAACATGATCCTGTTGGTGGTAACCTTGATGGAAGCCTATCTACAAAGGAAGACCCCCAAAAAACGAGAATTCATTAATAAAAAATTGTGTTTACTCTTACATGTTTAAACTTCAGTAACTCTGTTTGATGCAATACACCTATCAAGATGCTTTTTTCCACTGCTCAAAACAGTTTTTGAACTCCTCGATTTTGATGCCTTTTAGTGCTTCTGCCATTTTCCTCTTCCACATGGGTAAATTTGAGGACTTTTTTCATCCAAGAAACAATAAAAAAGTTTCCCTGAATTTCTCTATGGGGGATCAAAAGTAAGACTTTTTCTATCTTCTTCTGCAAAATCATCAGAAATAGCAGAGGCAATAAGTACTAATCATCTTACGCTCCTACACTCCCATTCCCCCAGGGCCAAAGTCACCTACAATGAGTCTTCATAATAATCCATAACCTCAATGTTTATGAAGAAAAAAAAAAAGAGGACGTCTTAACTTAAAAGGGGACGTCTTCACATTCTCCAAGCTGATGACTACCTGCATACATTTATAAGCTCTTTCATTTTCTCTTCCCCATTCACCTAAGGAGGACTATAAAAAGTTTTTTAAAAGTTTATAAATACCCAATAAACCGGCAGTCTTCCCAATTTCACTTTAAACTGGTCCATTTTGTCATCAGTTATCATCTCACTCATAAATTTATACTTGAAATTAAAAAATCCATTTCCTTGGCTCAGAAATAAAATTGCATAATTTCTCCCTGAAGTTCTAGCTCAATCCCCATACTTGGACTTCAGGAAGAAATAGTATCAATTGGAAAGACTCTCTAAACAGGATTAAATCTGCATATTATTAAGTGAAGATTTACTCCTCCCTTATCAGGGGCAGAGTCTGAATTAAAACAAGGCCTTGTTCCCTTTTCAAAGTGTGGTTCAAGGACCAGCAGCATCAAGAGTACCTGGGAATCTATTAAAAAAGACATAAGTTAGGGCTCTACCTCTCAGACTAACTAAACCAGAATCTTTTTATTGATATCTGTATGTATGTAGATCTCCCTACATCATAAAATCTCAGACTTGGTAGAAAATTTAAAAGCCTATCATCACACATAGATATAAACCTTGGATGACAATTGTGACATATAATGAATATAGTCTCATTTGCAAATTCTTTAGTTCTTATAACAATAGGTTCTTCCTTAAGAGAATTTCCTGAAGAATTATAAACCTCCTCTTAACACACCACAGCTTATTGCAGTTGCTGCTGTTAGTGAAAGCCACTAATATAACCAAGTTCTTACCTAATCTGAGCTCTCCGAAGTTCCCACACCCTATCTTCTTGCCAACCCTGAAGTTGGGTCCCACCATAAGAACCCCAGAGGATGTTGAGGAGCCAGATGGTCGGGAACAGTGTGTACTCCTTTGTGCCATGGGTTTAGTTGTCCGTTGTCTTTCATCCTTCTCCCTACTAGGATGGTCCATGATCCTACACGACAGAGTCTCTCCACAGTGAGTAGCCTCAGTCTGAATACCACACTTCAATACAAAAGTATGTCCAAATAAACCGTAGTCAGAGAATGGTAAGGAGTTCTTTTGGCACCATATTTATGTTTCTAATGTATCTCCAGGAGGTGAAAACCCATTGATTAGTTTTTGTAGAACATGTAGTCTGTAGGTCTCAAGCATAGGATATTTTGTAACCTAGGTAAAAATCAAGAAAACATATAGTTAAAAATTAAATTTAAAACAAATTGAGAAAGTTACCACTAATTAGAATGGATCTTATCCAAAAATGGACAAAGTGAATAGCTTCCTGAAATGGGTTTTGGTTTTATATCCTCCAACAGTTTAGCCATCTGGACTAGTTACTCATAATGTAACATAAGCTCAGTAGGCTGCAGACCATGGCAGCTAAGGGAACACACAAGCCTTTAATATAAAATGTTCTCTTCTAGTACTATACATCTATGACCCAAAAGAAAGCTCTGGTGGAGTTAAGCCTAGTAAATAAACTAAGGACAATGAAAAGCTCTTCTTTTAATTTGGATAGAAACTAACAGAAATGAGGCTAACACCCTCTCCTCCAGTTCCACCATTTATCAAGCACTGACAGCAATCACACAATCCAAGACAAGTTAACTGATTGACACAGACTAGTTCTATGAATGACATTCCTAAATTCTAGTGGTACTGAGCAGTCCTAGACTATAAAGCTTTGGAAAGCTCAACTTTGATCTAGTTTTCATTGTGGTCACTGAGTATATAAAGACAGAGTGCCTGAAGCAGATCCTGTGCACAAACCCACAAAAGATCCACAAAGCTGACAAACAAACAATGTTAAACAAAACTCATCCCCTACAGGGAATTCTCCGGTGTTCCAATTCAGAACTAAGCCGAAGACAAAGTTTACAATGAGATAATTTCTATGCTATTTTTGATAATCCAGGTGGGTATCAAAAAAAAAGAATGATCACCAATCACATACCAAACATATATTTATGTTTCACTTTCATTAAATATTTTCTTTAAAATTTTAAGCAAGAAGAGAATTAGAATAACTGCTTGGTTTTAACTGCATACATACAATACAGCAAAAATGCCTAGCCTGTAAATTCTTATGGACACCTTCAATTTCCTAGTAAGAGACAGGCACAACCTGTAAGCTGACTGTACAAACTGTATAATGAGTTTAGACTTCAAATAAAAGTAGTCATCAACAAAATATGTTTCTCTGAATTCAGTAAACAACATATCTACATTCATAATGTATATTCGGTTAAGGAAAAAAAATCAGGGTGGTGAGAAGACATCAGCAATTACAGGATTTTCTACATGAGCAACATTATTAATTTATATTTCTCCTCATTCTTTCTCATGTTTCCAATTGTACTAAACATTCTGTGATTATCTTTGTTGTTTACTGAAAATTCTCCAAACAAAATTAGCAAGAAAAGGGAAATACAATTTAAGATGTTTTAGATGGTCCATCTGCACCGGTGGGAGAATGTCTACGTGTGAGAAAACTGTCAGACTATACTTTCTTCCCTTACATTTTTTTGAGGACAGAAGAAAGGACAGAAAAAGTGTGTCTTAGTTTACCCAGACAGTATGGAGCATTCAACATCCAAATTTTCATAAATTATCACTCATATAGTCTCATTTATGAGATTCGGAAACCTTGTCCATTGCTCTTCATATTTTTTGTGTTCACTCTGTTTATCTAACAGATGGAAGTATTTTTAAAATGTGTGCCATTAACTTTCTCCATTATACTTAGACTCATATAACATTAGGTGAAGTAATCATACACACTTCTCCTACCAATATATACTTGCATATATGCATTAAAAAACATATAGTACTTACAAGGTGAGAAACTTGTAGAAAGCCAAAAATTGCTTTCACCTGGGAAAAGGATGATTTTAATACCTGCTTGAAGACCAGAACAGTAACTTTACCTCCCACAAACATAGCAAAAACTCACATTTAGGGGTTCCCTGGTGGTGTAGTGGCTAGGCTTTGGCACTCTCAACACCACAGCCTGGGTTTGATTCCCAGCCACGAAACTACCAAAAAAAACAAAAAACAAAAAACAAAAAACAAAAACCCAAACAAACAAACAAACAAAAAAAACCCTCACATATAAGATATCAATTTTCTAATCTATACATGGGACATGAGCAGTTTAATTTATAATTATGAAAGATGATTTAATATTCAATACCACTTTATGTGGCACTTCTCATTTAAGAAAGCAAACTGAACAACAGAAATTTTAAAAATCTTATTTATCACCACCCACTGCTCAAAACTATTTTCTACTTCCCAATTACAAACTCTTTAGCTTATCATTTGAGTGCCTTCAGTATCAACTCCTATTGAAATTCATGTTTTAAATATCTACCTCATAAATACAAGAAACATCCATTCTTAGCCCTTTTATCTAGAATGGTCTCTTAATTTTTCAGTCCTATTTAAGGCCTGACTCATATCCTGTATCCTTTCTGAAACCTTTAATAACCCATTCCTCATTAACACTTGGAGCATCACTATACGACTCATTTGCCACCTACCAGGTACCAGATTATATTGATATATACTAATATTCAATTTGTTTATAAACCTTTGAAGTTAGAGCTCTTGTCATATCTCTTTAAATTTCTTGAATTGATCCTTAATAATAATAGTTTTGTTTAACAGAAAACAAATTCCCGATGATATAACCAAATATTTTACACCAAAAAATAACACCCCAATTTACCCTAGGAACTCCTAGAATTCCTCTAGCAAGTAGCTAGTGCAGTAGACTCTCAGTTAATCCACACCCAGGGGGACTGGTATGTACTGGATAAACGTAAGAAGACTACCACCCTGAGCCAACATATAAAAAATATAGGTCAAAACCAAAAGTCCATCTGGCCCAGAGTCACTCTCTGTAAGGCAGTAATAAATGCTTTGCGGATAAAATAGGCATGGTTTTCTATAATAAATAAACCAACTAAATTTATTGCTTTATGCCTATTAGATTTTGAGAAGGTGCATGATGTCTAATACAATTAAGTGGTATTATAAAACCATCAAAGAAAATAATTAAAGAATTACAGTTATAAATCTGTTAACTGAAAATAAATTACTGATTTATAGTTATTTCAGATTCTCATATATTAACGTTGTCAAAAATGAGGCATATAGTATTTAAATTTTAAAGTCAAAACATAATTGAGCTTTGTTGGTAGTCAAGGCAAAAGACTGTCAGGCTTCCAAATATCTTCCTTCTGATATAACTTATGATGAAAGTGTTTTTAGTATAGGAATGCCAGCTCACACAGTAAGAATCTCCCAAGTGACAAGACTCTATTCTACTTTCCTTCATCTAATACATGTTAGCTTTGTCACAAGTTTCAGCTTCAGGTATCACTTCCCACACCTGTGTCCAAAATAGAAATGAAAGGGCAACAACAAAACAGTATCTGTTTTGTTGTACGGATGAAAATTCTTCCCAGAGACCCAGCAAAATTCCCATTATGCTGAGTTGCCAACAAACAGTGCCTGCAACAATTTCCACTGTAAGCAACTCTAAGAATGAGATCAAAGCCTAACCTGATGTTTAGAACATAGGATTAAAACTTCAAGAGCAGTATCACATCCAAAAAATGTATTCAGTAAACAATCAATAAAAATGACATGTGCATGTGTACATATGTGTGTGTGTGTGAGCACACTAAAAATCCACCAAAAATCACAGGACAATAAAAAAATTATAGGACAATTTAAATACATATAGAAGGCTGAAAACTCATTTTAGCTTTTAAAAAGAGGACACAATAAAAACTTACTTTAACCTAATAAATAATCATAATTGATTTATTTTGGCCAAAATATATTATGGTAGTGCTATTATTAAAGGTATGAACAGATTCTGGTATCATTACTGTTTTTCTTTTTTACAAATTTCAATTATTAGTGACTCCAATTCTTATCACCACACCCCTCACTGCTCAGTCTATTCCCCTTTGATCATTATTTTTTCCAGTTTTTTGATATATAAATAACATATATAACATTGTATTAGTTTAAAGTATACAACATAATGACTGGACATAGGTATATATTACAAAATAATTGCCAGAATAAGTTTAGTTGATATCCATCACCATACACAGTTATAATTTTTCTTGTAATAATAAACTTTTAAGACTGACTCCCTTAGCAACTTTCAAATATAAAATACAGTATTGCTAATGTCATCAATAAAATGAAAAGGCAACCTACAGGAGGAGGAAAAATATTTGTAAATCATGTATCTGATAAGAGACTAATAATCTAAAATATATTAAAACTCATATAACTCAACAGAAAAAATACAAATAATTCAAATAAAAATGGGCAGAGGAACTAAATAAACATTTTCCCAAAGACATATAAATGACCAACAGGTACATGAAAAGGTGCTCAACATCACTAATCATCAGGAAAATGCAAGTCAAAACCACAATGAGGTATCACCTCACAACTGTTACTATGGCTGTCCTAAAAAAGACAAGAAATAAATGTTGGCAAGGATGTAGAGAAGAGGGAAGCCTTATGTACTCCTGGTGGGACTGCAAATTGGTGTGGCCACTATGGAAAACCATATGCAGGTATGTCAAAAAATTAAAAATAGAACTCCTATATGACCCATCAATTGCACTTCTGGGTATTTATCTGAAGAAATCCAAACCACTAAGTTGAAAAGATACATGAGGGCTGTGAGGAAAAAATTCCAGTCATAAATGCCTCTATTCTGCCTATTACATGGCTGGATACTTTCCAGACAGTCCTTATATGCATCTCTATGTTCACTGCAGCCGTATTTACAATAGCCAACCTAATATAGAGCAACCTAAATGTCCATGGACAGATGATTAGATAAAGAAGGGTTGGTACACATATACAATGGATTGTTATTCAGCCATAAAAAGAATAAAATCTCACCATTTACAACAACATGAATGGACTTAGAAGGTATTATGCTAAGTGAAATAAGTTAGAGAAAGACAAATACCTATCATTTCACTTACATGTGAAATCTAAATAACTCAATAAATGAACAAAAACAAACTCATAGAAACAGAGAACAAATTGATGGCTGCAAGACAGGAAGGGGGAGGGTTGAGGGCTGGGTGAAAAAAGATGAAGGGATTAAAAAGTGCAAATTAGCAATTACAAAATAGTCACGAGGAAATAAAGTATAGCATAGAGAATATAGTCAATGATGGAATGGCTATGTACTCGTACAGTGTCAGATGGGTGCTAGACTTATGGGAGGGGGGTTTACTTCATAAATTATATGAATGTCTAACCACTATGCTGTACACTCAAAACTAATATAATATTGAACGTCAACTATAATTAAAAAATTTTAAATATAACAAGAAAAATACATAGGTTCATGGAGTGGGAAGAAATGGGGGGGGGGAGGCAGTGCAGAGTAGGGTGAGGCGCCCAGCATAAAGGTCATAGGCAAAGCATGGGAAGTGCAAGACAGCATGGTATGTTGGAGCACAGGCAGGGTGAAGATGACATTCATGTGGAAGAGGAAGTATGACATGGGGTGTCTGATCTGAGTGAGGAGTGGGTGGAGGTGGCAATGGGAAATCGGTAATATGAGGTCAATTAATTTTGCAAATTCATCCTAGAAAAAGTGCTATATACCTCACTGCTGAATATCACTACAGTCACCTTTGAACTATTCATAGTCTCCCTTGGGAAGCTATGCACTGATGCAAGGGCCTAGTCTGCCCTTTAAAGCATTTTTGGAACTTTTATTTTGGAATGGCCTTCAGAGCTGCTGTTGTCCCCAAAATCTGATAATTAAGTTCCCAAATTTGCCACCATGTGCTCATGTTGGCAGCACTGTACAAACAACTTGGCAAGTTGTTTGTACAGTGCTGCCAATGTAAGGCCGTGGTGGTAAGTTTGGGAACTTAATTATTGTCAGATTTTGGGGACAACAGCTCTGATGACCACTTCAGAAAAAAGGAGTTCCAAAACTGCTCTGAAGGGCGGACTAGGTGCTGGCATTGGTGCATAGCTTCTCAAGGGGAGTACTTTGAAGGTAACTGCAGTGATATTCAGCAATGAGGTATGGAGCACTGTTTCTAGGATGAGTTCGTGAAATTAATTGTCCGACCTCATATACAGGCAGATTGATCAAATAAGTTAATGTATTGATGACAATGATGGTCAGGTTTTCACTATAAGAGTTACAAAAATGGAAAGGGAAAAAAGTAGAATAAAATGTGTGGTGCTCAATTGGCACTGGAAGCATCAATGTAAGATCATGATCTTTTATATACATACCAGAGGTGCCAAAAAGAGTATACACATTTTAAGAGTTATCTATTTATTATTATACTTTTTGAAGTTGAATTGAATTATGGTGGCAATGTGTAGTATGATGTTCACTCAAAAGACAGCATTAATCAAATGAATGCTAGTGTTTCTATGTGATAGGCAGGAGAGTCAAAACTGCAGCTCTGTTGTGATTCAAGGAGTGCAAAACCATTTTGAAGTGGTATTTGAAATTCAAGAATGTTGTCTGAGTTTCCCACATGTTGTCCTGACTTAACACCCCTTGACTTCTACCTATGGGGGACCTTAAAGGAAGTGGTGTACCATAGAAAACCGGCCACACTGGTGGTACTTCAGGAAGGAACTGAAATGGCATGTGCAGCAATACAAGTGGACACTTTGGTCAATGTGCTCAAGCAGTAGTTTGCTGTAATAAGAAGTATCTGGATGCTATGGTAACCACTGTGAACACTTTTTGTAATTACAGAAGTCAAACATGACTTGTATTCATCTTTTATTATATGTTTATGTTGAGTATTACAATTTTAACAGTTTTTTCCTTCCTTAAAATATGTATACTTCTTTTGGCATCCTCTGTACATTACATACATACATAGATGTGTGTGTTTTTCTATACACAGATATATGACAGATAAACATAGCAATAAAATAATTACTAACTCTATCTACAGGGCCTGAGAGGAACAACACCCAATAGCAATGAATACATCTGGCACCTAAATCTTGGTTTTAAAAACCATTCTGAAGTAGAAAGAATCAGGGTTCCTTGGATAAAAGCCTGGCTGATTTTAGAGCTGAGACAGTGGAGTATAAGATGAGCCTAGAAGATCCAAGTAAAGAAGTGATCGATGAATGTCAAAAGGACAAAGGAGCTAACAGTAATTACTAAGATTCCTAATGACTAAATTTGAATATCAAAATATATTACAATAAAAGATTATCACCTACTGAATAAAACAGTAAAGTAGGAATTTACACAGATATAAATGAACAAATTGAAAGTCTGATTAAGAATGGGCTATTTACTTAGTCTCAAAGTACCTCTTCCAAATAGCCCATTCCTAATCAGTAGAAGGCCTATGACTGAAATCCATAAGTAAGTACAGAAATTCATTTTAGGAAGAGGTACTTAACTTCCTAAAATACTAAATGATTTTGAAGTGGATCCTTTTGCTATAAAGGACATTATTGGGACAACTGGCCAAACTTAAGTCTGAAGATTAGACACACTTTGATAATATAGGAAATACACACTAAAACACTGGAGCTTATGAAAAATCTCATCAGAAATTTACTTTCAAACACTTGAGGAAAAAAGTGTTCTTTGTACTGTAGTTCCCAAAAAGACACAGAAAACAATGTCCACTTAATCTATAATACTTGGATACTTGGATTTTTAATGAAACCCTGAACCATGTTAACAGTCTGCCACCTGCTTCCTTATCCTTAGCTGATGATCTTCTATTTCATATAGGAAATAGAAGTCACATTCACAAGTGTAAGAAGTATGGGTTAGCACAGCATTATTGGAGGATAATTACACCATTTAAAACTTTAAATAAAATTTAGCAGCAATTTCTTTGATTCTTAAGTCCCATTTCAAACAAATCCATGAAAAGTGTGCTAAAATATACAAGGGAGTCAGTATCAATATGCACACACTTTATGCCCGTAAGCAAATTAAGATAAACTATAAGGCTGGCCTGATAAATTCTGCCTCCAATATAATATTGTTACATGAGATATCTGGATATAATCGGTTCTATATAGTGTCATGCTATTTTCCCCTCCATCATTCTCGACCTTGCACACATAGGTGTTCACATTTTTCACTCAGTGCACAATGAAATGGGAGTGTTCAGATGTTTGGTTCAAATAGCATGTTGTTACTGCATTCTTAACAGTGGAAAAAGTTCCTCCAACTGAAATTCACGGACCAGTGCAAAGCCATTTGTGGTGATCAGTATGTTTATGTTGAGTACTGTAAGATGCTGGGTGAGGTGGTTCAAAGATGGAAAAGTAAGGCAAGCAGATCTGAGTGACAAACCACGAAGTAGAAGGGCTATGACTGCAAGTTACCAGCTTCATCCAGACCACGTTGAAGAACTGATCCACGGAAACTGTTGCATCAAACAAAAAGAAAACTGCTGATAAATTACAAACTTCTAAGGAGAGAGTGGGATACCTTATAAGTGTTCTTGGATTCAAAGCCTGTGCCAGGTGGGTACTGTGCAAGCTGTCTGATGAAATAAAGTTGAAAGAGTTCGCATCTGTCAGGAAATCCTAAAAAGAAGGTGAGGACTTAAAAAAGATCATTAAAGGGGGGGTTCCCTGGTGGTGTAGTGGCTAGGCTTCGGTGCTCTCACCGCTGCAGCCTGGGTTCGATCCCTGCTCAGGGAACCAACCAAAAAAAAAAAAAAAAAAGATCATTATAGGTGATAAAACTTAGGCCTATCATTATGACCCTGAGAACAAAAGGCAGTCCATAAATACTGTCATAAGGGCTCACCTCAGCCGAAAAAATTCAAATCTCCGGCCTCAGCTGGGAAGGTTATGTTGACTGTTTTTTGGTCTGAATACTCTTCCATTACGATGTGCACTAAGTGAAAAATGTAAGCATGTGTGTGCAGGGTCAAGAAGGATGGAGGGGAGATACCATATGACTACACAGAACTGATTACATCCAGAAATGTCTAAAGTAACAAAAAATATTACAGTGGAGGCAATATTTATCAGCCCATTCATACAAGTCCAATCCCACCTACCATTACAACATTCAATAAAGGAATGGCTCAGGGTGTAATAAATCGGAGAGATGACTCTTGTTTCCTCATACAGGCTCCCATGGTGTGTAAACTCCACAACATGGAATATAATTTTATTCTTTAAAGATATGCATTTTTCATATACTATAGCTCCAGAATGTACTAAAACTAAAGAAACAGCAATCTGATCCAATGTTGGAGGAAACAATGACCACACTACACTTATCTGAAGGCAACATATGGGTTTCTGAAAAGTACAACTAACTATACATGAAATTAACCTCATGTGATACCTTACAATCAAATTCTGAGTATGATGTGACCCTGTTATTCTGATAAGCACATCCACTGAGTGTTATTTTTAATAGCAAGAAATGTAAAGTCTATGACTACGAGGATGATGAAATTATAGCAGATCCATACTAAAATACAATGTATAGCTACTGAAAAGAAAAACAAGTAGAGCTATGTGTGCTAGTTTTAGACAGAGCTCCAAATACAATATTAAGTTAAAAACAATGCCTGTTGGCCTAGGGAATATAATCAATGGTACTGTAATAGCAATGTACAGTATCAGATTGGGTAGTAGACTTGTTGGGGTTATCAATGTGTGAGGTATGTAAATGTCTAATCATTATGTTTTGTACATCTGAAACCAATACAATATTATATGTAAAATGTAATTGAAAAATAAGAGGTCTCAAAAAAAAAAAAACTAGTCCCATGGCTTCTAGTCATGCATCTATTTAACAAATATTTATTAAGCATCTATTATGTAAAAGACACTGTTCCCAAGCACTGCTGCATTGTTCTAAGCACCAGTATCATATATACATTTAAGTTGATGAATCCTAATTTACATTTCCAGCTATTATCGTTCTCCTGAGGTTGAAGGATACTCAATTTTTCCACCTACACATAGGCAATTCAAACACTCAAATTCAATAGCCCCAAATGAATTCATCTCTTGGTTCCCACTCCTTCTACTGCTCATCTAAGAAAATCTCAAACCTACCTTATTCTCTTGGATCATTATCTCAATGAGTAAGTCCCCACTTACCCAAGCGGGATACATTCCAAGACCCCCAGTGGATGTGTGAAACCACAGACAGTACTGAATCCTATATATGTTTTTCCTATACATACATACTTATGATAGTTTATAAACTAGGCACAGTAAGAATAACAACAATAGAATAATTATAATAAACCATAATAAAAGTTATGTATATATGGCATTTTTAAGTAAAATAAGTGTTACCTGAATACAAGCACTATGATACCATGACAGCTAGTCGGATCATCCAGACAGCTACTAAGTGATTAATGGGCAGTAGCACATGTAGTGTAGATGGATATGCTGGACACAGGGATAATTCATGCCCTGAATGGGACTGAGCAGACAATCTGAGATTTCATCACACTCCTCAGAACAGTACACAATTTAAAGCTTATGAATTGTTTATTTCTGCAATTTTCCATTTAATATTTTTGGAATGTGGTTGACCATAGGTAACTGAAACTATGGAAAGCGAAACTACAAATAAAGAGGGACTACTGTACCATTAACCATACCCAGTGACCTAAACAAAACATAGAGTAACTGTCAATTTTAGCTCTTACATAACACTCAAATCTATAAGCTTCTTTCCATCTTTGTTTTAATTACTACCCTGGCAAAGAAACCATTTTCCTCTAGGATGGAACGAAATCTAACTGATAACTTTGTATACAAGTTTCTCCTCTCAACTCCCTTATCTCTCCATACCAATTTTTGCACTATAGTAGCCAAAGGGAACTTTCTAAAATACAAGTCTGATCATGTCATCTTCCACCGCAAAACCTCTAATGCCCTTAGAAAAAAAGTAAAATACTTTAATTGGCTTAAAATCCTTCCTGATCCAATACTTGCTTACCTCTCCAACTTTCCTTTGACTAAATCTTCCCCTTACATTCTTTGTTAATGAACACCAAATTTACTTCGTTTCCTCCCAAAAGTTCTCAGCCAGGCTCTCCTTTTATCTCTGCTCCTTAGGTTAACTTATGCTACTCTTTAGCTTTTACCTTATGTCTTTTGCTGGAAAACTTTCCCTGACTCCTCAATTCTGTATTATGTGCCCCTTTTATATACTTTTAGCACACCCCCCCCCATAGTATTAATCACTGCACTGCAACTGCCTGTTCACTTGTGTATTAGTTCTGTGAAGGTAAGAACTGTCTCATTCGCCATTTTATTCTTAGGATCTGTATAGTAGGTTCTCAAATATTTAATAAAAATGGAATACATAAATGAATAAATGAGTTCTCAATCTTGGTTTTCAACCAAAGAACAGATTTAACGAAGCTGAAAAATCCAAATCCAACAGGTCATAATTCCTGCCATTAATCGGAAGAGAAGAAAAACAACAACTCCAAGTACCATGACAATTATATCCTGGCTTAATATGCAATGTGTTATTACTGTAGTCATTAACAGGCACTGGTCATTAGAAAAGTATGATCCAAATTTTTACCCATCTTAGATGGTGTAAGAGGCCATCAGAAGATAAAAATTAATGACCAAGACACTGGCTTTGTTTTAAATTCAATTCTAAGTATTCTCATTTGGGGGATTCTCTGGAATTATCAATATTTAGCTCCTATGTATTTTCTAGGCCATGAAGAAACAGCTTATTTAATTAACATAGGCAACCAGTTGGTGAGGTAAAAGACCAAGGCTAGAAATTTGCATTTTTATTCTTAATCTTGATACCAATGTATTTCCCTCCATTTGATCCACTTCTCTTACAAGGACATACCTGAAACTTACCACATCTCTTACCAGAGGGAAAAAAAAAGAGTTAAACAATTGTTGAAAAGAAAAAAGAAAAAGCTATACAGGGGCTTCTGGTTTCTATTCTGCATGTAAGGAGCTTGGAAGTCACCATTCTAACAAGTAAAAAGCTGAAGAGACTGAAAAAAATCAACTCTTCTTCTTGGATCCATTAAAAGATGGAAAAATATAGGGCAAACTATATTGAAATATGCCAGAGGACTCTGTCCTTAAGAAGGCCTGCCCTCTGGAGAAACTAGTTAACCAGAGCCTAACTAGCTGAGGTAGTTATCAGAGGCTACCTGACCTGAGAGATGGGAACTATTCAACTCTAGTCCCCTCTAGACCTCCATATAATAGAAGGGAAATACCCAACCTAAATCAATGTAGTCATTCTCTCCCACCTAAGTGAGGAGAAAAAACTAAGAAACACTTGTGAAGCTCACAGTCCAGAAGAACAGGCTCTCTAAAAGACTGACACCTAATCACGGGACTGTAGACTGCTTCCTTGCCTTTTACCAAGTATATAGTGTCTGGTCTGGCTATCAAAAAACAAACAAACAAACAAACAAACAAAAACAAAAAAACAAAAAGGTATACTGAAAGGCAAAAAACACAATCTGAAGAGACAGAGCAAATATTAAACCAGATATGAGAAGGGTGATGCAATTATCAGATCAGGAATTTAAAACAACTAATGTCAGGAATATGTTCTGAGAAATGCCAAGTTAGGCTATTTTATCATTTTGAAAACATCATAGAGTGTACTTATACAAATTTACATGGTCTAGCCTACTGCACACCTAGAATATATGTATAGCCTATTGCTCCTAGGCTATAAGCCTGTACAGCATATTACTGTGCTGAATCTGTAGGCTAGTAGTGTCCAACCTTTTGGCTTCCCTGAGCCGTACTGGAAGAACTGTCTTGGGCCACACATAAATACACTAACACTAATGACAGCTGATAAGCTTAAAAAAATAAAAGTCACAAAACAATCTCATGTTTTAAGAGTTTGTGTTGGGCCACATCAAAGTTGTCCTGGGTCACAGTTTAGACATGCCTGCTGTAGGCAATTGTAACACAATGGTATTTGTGTATCTAAACATATCTAAACATAGAAAGGGTGCAGTAAAAATACAGTATAAAAGATTTTTAAAATGGCATACCTATATAGGGCACTTACCGCGAATGGGGCTTGTAGGATTGGAAATTGCTCTGGATGAGTGAGTGAGTGAGTGCTGAGTGAATGTGAAGGCCCAGGACATTACTACACACTACTTTAGATTTTACAACATTGTCCTCCAAGCCCTCCCAATGCTTCCTTCTGACAGGGTCAGAAATAGAACATTGAAGCTGTCATTGTTGCTCCATGAACAGGACTGGATTGACTAGAATTATCAAGAACTGGCTGGGTGAGGCCACAGATGACCATAATGGTGACTGTCAGGAGTGAGAGAAAGGTGTCCTGAGGGTCAGTAGGAATGAGAAATCAAGAAGGAACAATAAAGGAACATAGGAGATTGTCATGGCAATGTGGTTTCAGTTACTGCATGCTAGAGCAGTAGTCAAATTAAGGAACAGTGTAGTATTCTTTAAAAAAAAAAAAAAGAGGGTGTTTAACATGGAGAGGGTGTAGAATTCTGAGAACTCTGTATTTTGACTTTCAAAGTTTGTTTTTAGTTCCTTGATCTTATCTGGCACAAAGGGTTCTCTTTAACATTGAAGTAATAGAAGAAATAAAACTTATCTATGCTTTACATCGTTACAATCTGAAAGTATTTCCAAAGACAGGGACAGCCTGGCTCCATATTACCAAAGAATGGTAATGCTTCCACTAACATGGCAATGGCACTTAACACTTGTTAAGGTAGCTCCTGTGGACCTGGTCCTTGTACGGGATCTTAAGATCCTCAACAGAGAATTTACAATGTACACTGAATACCATCAAGCTATATCTGGGAGGGCTGTAGTACCACCTGACTATGTAGCACTGGGGTGGGGGGTAGGGTGAACAGGATCCTCTGAGCTGGAACAGGTCAATGGCTGACTGACTAGGATATAATCTGTGCACTCAATAATGAGGTGCTGTGAATGAGAAGGAATGTACTGCCAAACCCTACAGATACTACTCCCATCAGAGGGGGAAAAATCCTCCCAAATCACATATCCTTCCATTTCTTACAGGAAACTCAGCTCTATTTTAATCTTATTGGATCACCGTCACATTTGTGGTCCATTGTTTACCCAAATGTTGTTATGTGGCACATTACCATTATTAATATGCTAAGGGGGATCTAATGTTCTTCACTAGGTGAATGGATAAATAAGCTGTGATATATCCAGACAATGGAATATTTATTCAACACTAAAAAGAAATGAGCTATCAAGCATGAAAAGATAGAGAGGAAACTTAAATGCATATTACCCAGTGAAAGAAACCAATCTGAAAATGCTACATACTGCATGATTCCAATTATATGATATTCTGGAAAAAGCTAAACTATGGAAATAATAAAAAGATCAGTGGTTGCCAGGAGGAGGAGGTGGAGAATGAAGAGGAATATTACAGAGGATTTTTAGGGCAGTGAAGCTACTCTGTTTGATACTATAATGGTGGATGCATGCCATACATTTGTCCAAACACACAGAATGTACTAAAAGTGAGTCCTAATGTAAACTATATAGGCTTTGAGTGATTATGATGTATCAATGTAGGTTCATCAATTTTAACAAATGTCCCACTCTGGTGAAGGATGCTGATAATGGGGGAGGCTATGCACGTGTGGGAGCAGGGGATAAAGGGGAAATCTCTATCATTCTCCTAATTTTGCTGTGAACCTAAAATTAAAAAATGAAGTTTTAAAAAAAGATATACATGTTTTTCAATATTATTTCTATATAAAAGAAACATAAAGAATCACACCACTCACCGAAGGAGTCTACTAATTTCCACATGTCAAAAAGGAAAAGTACAAGCACTGTATTCAAAGTGGAATTCTTAATTTAATCAACAAACATGTAGTGAGTGCCTCCTATGTGTGTAAAATTACTGGGAACATAATGGTAAACTCAACATATATGTAGCTCCTGTGCTCAGAGTTTACAGTTTACAAGGGGCTTCAAACAATCATGAAGAAAGAACTACAAATATGGGCCATGTTACAAAAAAAAAACAAAAATCTGCAGAAATAAAGATTATCGGGAAGTCAAAAAGAAGAGTTTTAGATAAAGGGTGATTAAGGCCCTCATGAGAAGCCACATCTAAACAGTGTCCTCAAGGATGAGAAGGAGCCAACCTTGTCAAGAGCTAGAAACAGAGCTTCCAGACAGAAGAATAGCATGTAAAGAAAGGCTCTTGGTGAAAACACCAGCAAGGCTGGAGATTACAGTGTGCAAGATGAAGACATAGCAGGAGTCCACCATTCAGGCTTTAAAAGGCTTCTGATACTGTAATGAGAAGCCATTTAAGCATTTAAAGAAGAGAGTGACATTTATATTTAAAGAGATTTACTTATATAAAAGACATTTACATGTTTAAAATGATTGGCTCTGGGTACTGTTTTGAGTATTCGGTGAAGTTAACTTAGAATTACTTGCCTTAGTAAAAGACAAATAAATTAGTCCTCGTCACAGTAGAAAAGGAAGCTGAAGTTCAGAGAAGTTATATTCACTGACTAGGTAACAAAGTCAAACCCAGCCAGGCGTCCAAAGCCTGAGCTCTTTCCCTTCTGCCACACTTACCAAAGGACCCTGCACTCACTCACTCACCCATTCAGCCCCAGTGAGTCAAAAGTGCACTGGCCTCATAACTGTGCTCCTGAAACAATAAAAAAAAAAAAAAGTGTGTGGTGATTTTTTGCTAGGTAGCCATACTAATAATTCTCCCTCCCTTGAGTAACTTAAAATTTCTTGTTTCCCACATTGATTGCTGTTCTCAGTCACTTAAACACTATACTTATGACTCCCTTCTAGTGGCAAAATTTCTCAATACACCATCTTTTTTTTTTTCCAAAATGTTTTGAAAAACAATTTTAGAAAAACTGGCCTCCTGGGGTGATTACTTCAAGAAAGCAATACTTTTGTTTTTACATAATAAGTTTGTTTCAAAGTTAGCTTAATTCATCATGCTTAGCTCCTTGTACTTATGTCATAGACATAAATATAATACCTTTCCCTTGAATAAATTAAAATCATAAAAGGAAAATACTGCTTGTCTAAAGGGTTAAAAAAAACAACAACAACAAAATAAAACAAAACTGAATGATGGCCTAAGTAGATCAGGGCTTTTTCTCCATATAATTCTCCAGATAATTCCACTGAAACAGGCATGCATCAAGAAACAAACTCACTTATCAAGAACTTACAATGCTGAGATGAACCCGATGTTGAATGTAGTGAGTGACGACTACTGCAAAGGTACATGGTAGTAAACTCAACAGTGGGTGTCCCACCTAAAGCAAAGCTACCTCTCAGTTCCTGCTCAGTTTTGCCATATAAAAATAGAGACTCAATGTTGCCAACTCTGATTTTTCAGGAGTTCCTACGCACTAAAATTTCAATAAAATCTCCAAGTTTTTATATGTTGGCAATTACTTTTTTAAAATTTTAAACAATGTCCAAGATACCCATTTGCAACCTGTGGTCTAAAGTTGTTAAAGCAAAATAGAACTTTTAAAGTCTTTAATATAATCTATGTTGCTAACAACAAGGATGGGAACTCACAAAACAATAAGAAAGTACCCTGTTTAAACTAAAGAGTTCCTTGTTTAGCAATAAAAATGTCTTAATATAAAAGTGAGAGTTTGAAATAGTACTATCCACAGAGAAGTTCAGAATATCATGATTAATATTGTTAACTAGACATATTTAATTTGTTTCTTATTCAAGAAAAAATTCCCATTTCTCAATTTCAAATTCTAATAAGAACAATTTAATATATTATTCTAAGGAAATGAGGAGCATTCAAAACAAAAGGTTAATCTACATTAGATTATGCATGCCATTCATATGATGAACAAACAGACAGGTTTATAAAGGAAAAAGGCTATAATTCAAGGACAATTTATTTTGCGATCTCATCCTAGAAAAAGTGCTTCATACCTCATTGCTGAATATCACTACGGTCACCTCCGAAGTACTCCCCTTAGGAAGCTATGCATTGATGCCAGCACCCAGTCCACCCTTCAAGCAATTTTGGAACTTCTTCTGGACTGGCTGGCCATCAGAGTTGTTATCTTATCCAAAACCTGACAATTAAGTTCACAAATCTGCCACTGTGCACTTATGTTGGCAGCACTGTACAAACAACTTGGTAAGGTGTCATAACCTTGCCAAGGAGCTCTCATTCATTGCTGCTGGGAATGTAAAATGGTACAGCTACTTTTGTCATAACCTTGCCAAGGTG
Source organism: Lyroderma lyra (assembly GCA_004026885.1). Taxonomy (NCBI): domain Eukaryota; kingdom Metazoa; phylum Chordata; class Mammalia; order Chiroptera; family Megadermatidae; genus Lyroderma; species Lyroderma lyra. Next base: position 48,984 of record PVJL010003369.1, read on the forward strand.
ACAAGTTCATGAACTTAACTGCCAGATTTTGGGTATGATGACAACTCTAATGGCCATTCCAGAAAAAAAGAGTTCCAAAATTGCTTTGAAGGGCAGACTAGGTGCTGGCATCAGTGCATAGATTCCCAAGGGGAGTACTTCAAAGCTGACCGTAGTGATATTCAGCAATGAGGTATGTAACACTTTTTCTAGGATGAGTTCGCACACTTAATTGTGAGACCTCATGTATCATATAAAATTACCATAAGTCCATGGGCTGATGAAAAATATAGCTGCTTCTGATAGTGAGCTAGGTTAAGGCCCAAACATGCACATTTTATTTAAAAGCACAAGTAAAAGGCTTAACAGGAATATTGGTAAAGTCTTCCCATTATGAAATGCTCATATCATTAAACTTTCCTTGAGCAAACAAGGCAGCCAATAAGGTGAGGATGAAGGAGGGGGATTTGGGGTTGTAATGATTCTGTACATAAAGCCTGAATTCTCTTGTATTTCCCTCTAATTTTTTAATAAGTCACAAAAGGCAGTATCAAATCTCACAAGAGTGCCTGCTAGGCCCTAATTAAACCTTGTATAACATTTCACTACATTCTTATTCCTTTTTCTCAACTCAATTTATCTTTAGAAATTCTTATTCTATAACATGTTTTCTTATCCAGTGGAGCATAAAAGCTTATAACATGAATGTTCCCATATTCAGGTTTCTCTGTCTTAGTTTTTATGCATGAACTAGCTACAAAGAAATCTAGTTGTTTCTCCCATATATGCCAAAAGCTAAGCCCTTTTCATCTCAGGCACATATTATACTCTTACTTGGTACATGCACACCAAGTTTTTAAACTTAGTACTCTAAAGTTTAAGATAGGACTCCACTTTAATCATAGTAATAAAAGTGCATTACACTTTTATCTTCCTCTTGCTTTTGCCATGAATGAGTCTTCACCGTTTCACTGTATTTATTGGTAAAATGAAGGGGTGCTGCTGAAAATCTGCTATGAAATTAAATACAAGTATTACTCTATTTTTATTTAACTTTTGTTCAGTCTTAAGTCATCCCTAGCTAAACTCATAAGCAATTCACCCATCTGATTAGAATGTCTGAAGTTATATTTATTCCCCTTTTTCCTTCAAAGGACCATAATCGGCTTATTCTCTCATTTTATAGCTTACATGGTAGTGCAAACAGAATGGATTCCTTCTAGTATTCTTAATACAAAGCCACTCTTTACCAGCCGATTTTATTATTCTCTATATACACTTCATAGGACAAAATGAAAAACAAGAAATAGTTTATATCTGTCACACTGTAGAACAGTGACATCTGTAACATTTAAAATTTACTGGGCCCTAGAAGCACAGAGCCCCAAACAAGATGTCCCAAACAGAAACACACCAAGACATATCATAATTAAAATGGCAGAAGTTAAAGAAAAAGAGAAAATTCTTAAAACAGCAAGAGAAATGCAAGGAATAACTTATAAGGGGACACCCATTCGACTCTCAGCTGATTTCTCACCAGAAATTTTACAGGCCAGAAGAGAATAGCAGAAAATATTCAATGTGATGAAAACCAAGGACCTACAACCAAGAATAATGTATCAAGCAAGGTTAGCATTCAAAATTGAAGGACAAAGAGCCTCTCAAGAAAAAGCTAAAGGAATGCATCACCACCAAGCCAGCACTACAAAGAATGTTAGAGGGACTTAAGATGGGAGGCTGGATGGGAGAGTGGGTAAGATAAAGGAAAGGGTATAGAAACTGTTTGATTGTTACAAGGCAATAATCAAGGAGATATAGTGTATAACATGGGAATATAGTAAAGAAGTTTGTAGTACCTGTGTGTGGTGTTAGATGGGTACTAGATTTGTTGAGGTGATGGGAGGAGAGCTAGAAGGGTGGAAAAAATGGGAAGAAATAAAGAAATACAAATTCATAGCCATAGAACAGTCACAGGGATATAAAATGCAGCATAGGGCATATAGTCAAAAACATTGTAATAACTGTGTATGGTGGTAGAGGGGAACCAGGTGTTTTGGAATGAGATTTAACTGTTATAATATTGTAGGTAAAATGTAATAAAAATTTTTTAAAAAATTCTATTAGGCCCATATGTGCCAGGTACTCTTTAAATGCTTTAAATACATTTCATTAAATCCTTCACATGATCCTATCAGACAGTAATATTTTTACAATCATCCTCATTTCACAGATAAGAAAATCAAGTAAGGTGCCTAAGTTTACAAAACTAGAAAGTAGTGGAGCCAGGATACTTGGCAGCCTGGCTTTAGAACCTGTGACATAACACTGTGCTTTAACAAACACTATACTGGTTATTAAAACCTATAGCAAGAGAAGCATATGGTTACCCTAAGACAACATACTCTTGTAGTCTGAGACTATCTATAAATGAACCCTATCCAATTTCTTCAATGGTTCTTAAGATTCATTGCTGACTATCACAATGCACAGATTATCACAAGAAAATTTATTCTTTTAGGAAATGTGAGTACATTTTCATGAATACATTCAAATTTTGTTAAGAGGGTGATACTGAATTAACATGTGAGGTAAATTTTATTATTATACAGTCCAATGCTCTGTAATGTGTTAGGTAGAGTAATTTTTGAACACATGAATGTATCTGAATCATAAGAACCTGATTAGTACAAAATTAGTACCAAAAATATCCCCAAATTCTTTTGGTCCTTCCAATTTTTGTGGTATCTAAAACAGTGGACACTGTTTTTCCTATAATCATTCTCTATAGCTGATGTAATAAAATAAAATTATTCCTTTCAAGGAGAATGAAACAACATGAATTCAAGTGGTTTTCAATGATATTTGATCTTCACTAGGATATTATAGTTATATTATACTACACTACTCAGGAGCAGAACAGCAGCCTTCTATTTAAAGCTTCAAGCTTCATCTTTTACTATTTTCAGTAAAGATAACTGGAGGGGGAGTTCCCTGATGGTGTAGCGGCTTAAGGCTTCGGCGCTGGTGCTGTCAGCGCTGCGGCCTGGGTTCTATTCCCAGCCAGGGAGCTACCCACATACCAGAAAGCAAAAAAAAAAAAAAAAAAAAAAAAGATAACTGGAGGAGGGTGAAGTGGGGAGTTCAAGCCTAAAACACAATTCACATAGCCTGACAGCTATTAGTACTACATTACTCTCATACTATAATGATTTACCTAATACTAAGAAAAAAAGTACAGCCCTAGAGTCATAAAAAATTACCTAATCATTTCTATGAAAAAATTAATTAAAATTGGGAGAATGAGATTTCATAACTACTTTAAATAAAGGTTTTCAAAGCTCTATTACGTACCATAACTTTAGGGTTTAATTCACAACTCTGATTTTTTACAGTAATAAAAGCAAATTTTGAGTGATTATTGCATACCAGGTACTATACAAGACTTCATCTGGATTATCTTATTTAACAATTGTCCTAGAGATGTTAAGTAATTAGCCTAACACTACCACAGCTAAGAAATGCCAAAGAGAGCACTAAAACTGAGATTTGCCTGATTTTCCAAAGCTGGTACCCACATCATATCATGTCTCATCATATCATATCATGCCTCATCTCATTCAACATGCATGAAAATATCTGCATCTCAGTTTTCAATTAGCTTTACTGTGTTTTAAGATACAGAATGCCCTTGTTTGAGAAAAGCATCTGAAGATCGGGCTTGGAAAATGGGTTTTTGAGGAAGGCACTAACTATTTGACTTTCTCAGGCCTGTTCTGCCCTCTTCCTGAATCCTCAATGTTCAGCCTCTAGCAGCCCCTACTCCCTTCAGACTGGCCAGGCCCCACCATTCAGATGGGCATGTACCTGTATCTTAATGTGTCCTGTTGCTAGTTTCTCCTGACAGAGATTTTGCACAACTGATTTTGTACACTGACAAATACTTAGTGTCTGAAAAGCCGGGGCCACACTCCTTCAGCAACCAACATTCCTCAAGCAGTTTTTCCTTCAAGTGCAAGTTCTACATGTCTACATGTCCCTAATTGTGCTACTAAATGTATAAAACAGTTTACTACCACCCAGATTCCCTTAATTATATATATTCTGCAATTTAAAGTAAAAATGTAAAATAAAATTACCCATAAAAAAGATAGAATGTAAAAAGTTATTTTTAATGTCATAAGAGTCTACTTTTATGTTTAATTTTTAAACTTATGTAATATTTATCAATTGAGAAATAAATGAATTTATACACATTAAAACAAGTTCTTCCAATAAACACAATTTATACTAATTACCAAACCTTTAAATTTCAGTATAATAGCTATATAGGACTAAGAAACTCATCTTTATTTTCAGAGATTATATACTCAGCTTTAAACATGAGCTAAAATTACTTGGGAAGAAGGAAATAAAGAAATCCCAGCATATATAATCTCAGGAGTAAAACACAAGAGTACTATTTTCTAAGAGCATCTCATTCAAAGAGCCCAAAGAGGCACTTTTAATTCAAAACTAAGGCAATGACACTAAAAAAGTTTGAATTACAGAAATCTTTTATCTGCTTTAAAGGATGATAGTATTACACTATTATCTTCACCAAAAAGCTCACTCCTATAATTACATGGTTTTCTCTAACTTAGGTAAAGTCTAGAGATCACAGTTTTAGGTTCATCTTTGGTTCCCTAATGATGTTCCCAGAAGTTAATACAAAGACTCAGGTTATCAGCTTATTTTACAAGAACTGCTTTAAGACAATCTACAAAGAAAACAAACATTTCTTTCAAATACTTCTATCTACTGTTTCAGAACACATCTTGTGAGAGAAGGGTAAACCAACACAGGCTACGAGTAATAGGAAAAACATCTTTCAATACTAAATAAAAGGGTTTTTTCTACTAAAATAATAAAAAACAAAAACATTATAACTTTCACTGGGTAGAAGGCTTTTCTTCCTTACTCAAGAAAATAAATAATAAAACCGTCATGATGAAGCCAGTACTGAAGAGCCACCAACACCTCATTGGCATAGAGTCACAAGGGACCTGAAGCTTCATTTTTCTTAAAATTATTTTTTAAATTGTTAAATTAAGAGCTTTGATAACTACAGATTGGAAACACAGGAACAGTCAACACATTAGTCTGCAGAACAATAGGCAGCCTGATGACAGTTCCAAATAATTCTCCAATTGAGTTCTCTCTATTGATTGCCTCATCCCTACCTACCATCCAAAAAACTAGTATGTCTCTTCCATAAATATTTACTTTGTGACTGAGGATTTGAATTTGTAAGCTTTAAAGTAACTTGTTACCCAATTAATACTTTAAAAAGAAAACACCCTATCACAGGCTTAGTAGCAAAGAGTCCTTCCAATATTGATGGGAAAAATTAGAATTTCAACCTATGCAGTTGATCAAGGGAATATTAGATTGTCATACAAACTACACTTTGATTTGAGTTCCTCTACTACAGAAAGTCAACAACTTACTCCTGCTGTTTCATGTCTTGTTTTAGCTAGTTCATTTCAAATACTTAATTATAGGGACAAAATACAAGGTCACACAATTAATTTTACAAACTCATCCTAGAAAAAGTGCTACATACCTCATTGCTGAGTATCACTATGGTCACCTTCGAAGTACTCCCCCTGGGAAGCTATGCATCAACGCCAGAGCCCAGTCCACCCTTCAAACCAATTTTGGAACTCTTTTTCTGTAATGGGCAACCAGAGCTGTCTTCATACCCAAAATCTGACAATTAAGTTTGCGAACTTGCCCCTGAGCGCTTATGTTGGCAGCATTGTTCAAATAACTCGGTAAGGTGTCTTAACCTTTGCCATACCATTTTACATTCCCAGCAGCAGTGAATGAGAGCTCCTTGGCAAGGTTAGCTTTGATGGCCCATTACACAAAGAGTTCCAAAACTGCTCTGAAGGGTGGATTAAGCACTGGCGTCAGAGCATAGCTTCCTCCCAACGGTAGTACTTCGAAGGTGACCATAGAGATATTCAGCAATGAGGCACGTAGCACTTTTTCTAGGATGAGTTCATGAAATTGTCTGACGTGGTAAAACCCACTTAAAACCTGCCTGTAGGCTCCTTCAATATAGGGGCAAATCTGTCTTATTTGTCACTGTAATCCCCTGTGCCAACACTGGGCCTAACACATAGTAGTCGCTCAATAAATTTATGACACATGAATGAATACTATTATCTTTAGTTCACACATACATCACTAACCTAACTGATTGTGCCTATTTTACCTGTCTGCCCACTAAACTAGACTGTGGAACTCCATGAAACCAGGGACTGCTTGCTGTCTTACATATGTACCTGTACTATCAAGCACTGTGCCCAAAGCAGAGCAGTGAATAAATGTTTTAACTGAATTGAGTGTTTTCAATTTACTAAAATTTACTTAACAAGCACCCTCAATTAACTACAGCCTATTTCTCCATTTAACTTATTCTAGTAACAAAAAATTATAAAACCACAATATACACAAAACCCATAATACACACTCTACACACTTTTTTTTTTTAATTTTTAATAAAATATAGCTAACATACAATATTGTATTAGTTTCAGGAGTACACAATAGTTATTCAGCATTTATATATCTAAGGAAGTGATCACCATGATAAGTCCAGCAACCATCTGACACCGTACCATGCTATCACAATATTAGTGACTATATTCCTTATGCTGTATATTATTACATCCCATGACTTATTTGTTTTATAATACCTGGAAATCTAAACTTCTTATTCCAGCTTCACCTTCCCCCTACCTTTAAAAACTTTTCAATTACAGCTGACATTCAATATTATTTTACATTAATTTCAGGTGTACAGCATAGTGGTTAGACATTTATATAACTTAAGAAGTGATCTCCCTGACTAATCTAGTACCCACCTGGCACTTTACATAGTTATTACTGTATTATTGACTATATTCCCTGTGCTTTACATCCCCATGACTATTTTGTAACCAATTAGTACTTAATGCCTTCGCCATTTTCACCACCCCCCAACTCCCTCCTATCACCCCGATTAATCTAGTACACATCTGATACCATAGAGTGATTATACACAGATCCTTTCCTTTCTTTCTTATTTGTTTTAAGGCCAGGAAGTCTACTGGCATCAGTATAAATGCAACCAGCACTCATCTATGTAACTGAATACTCGTATGCTCAGAATTCTTGTAGAGATTAAAAAGATTTATAATATTCAGAAGTTCTATCATCAGAAAAAAAGTCCACTCTATTCCCTACAATATCAGGGATATCAGCAATATATTTTTAAATCATCAGAAATAAAAGAACCATCATATACTAGTCTAGTTCTCCCAATATAGTCTAAGTCTCTTAAGAGCAAAACCCCATTTCTTCTCAATCATGTCCCATATTACCTTAAGCACGACAAATGTTCAAAATAAAACAAGTTGTAAAAAGTGTAAAAGTTCTTCATAATCAATAAAACAGAAGTTAATCCTGTTACCTAAACCCAGATATTCTAGGTTTTCTTTGTTTTAATGAACTGAATTTTTAAAAATCTGTGTAAAAGCTTTAAAATAAATATAAGAAATTATAAAAGCACTAGGAGATTCAGAATTTATACAACCCATATATTCAAATAGCTAAAACAATAAATCAATCAGTGGGTTAATTCCCTCCTTTTAGTCATTTCTACCATCACAAGACAGGTCATCCCCATAGGAAATCAAAATAAAAATTAATTAGGTAATTTCCCAAGGGAAAACTGTTAGTGAGAAGCAAAGTTCCAAGGCTAGTTTGAATTTGTGATCTACGCTACTTTCAGAAGACATGTAAGAGTCTTATGAGAATACTACTTTTTCTGACTGTTGAATGACTAATTAAAATGTTATGTTCCTCACTTAATTACTACCATATTAAATAAAGAACAATGCTTACATGTCTCCATGATAGTAACTTAAAACTTGTTACAGAGTTCAAAATAGGTGATATTAATTATTATACATATAAACTCCACCTCATGTTCTCCTGTGTTTTAAAGGCAAGAGCTAATAATCTGCAGCTCTTCCTTTACAAGAAGCTCTACTTTCATAGGAAATTATATTTTGAATAGTTTTTATCCAGGTTTAAGAAAGACTGGACAAGTCCTCCTTAAGGCCAGTATTAAGAAACATAAAGAAGCTGGTTGGGATATGCGTTGCAGTCTGTACTTGAACAAAAAGATTTGTTGAACTGTTACAGAAATCATCAGGTCTTCCTCATTAAAACTATATCTTGAACTAGATAGCCGTAAATTTTTTTTATTTTTTTTATTTTTTTGTTTTTTGCTATGTGGGTAGCTCCCTGACTGGGAATCGAACCCAGGCCGCAGCACTGATAGCGCCAGCGCCGAAGCCTTAAGCCACTACACCATCAGGGAACTCCCAAATATTTTTAATAGTACAGAAGCTATCAGACAAAAGATGAAACTAAAACACAAAATTTTTTTTCAGGTTTAGTTAAGAAAGAATTTCGGAATGGCTAATAAATAGGACAAATACGGCTGACACTGAATAATCAAAATGATCTCCTTCATTTTGTGGAGAAGCGTTAAAAAAAAATAATCCAAAGTGTACTGCTACACAATCTTTGACTTAAAAGATATTTCTACACAAAATTCTACTGAACAGCTGACCATTAGGCATTATATATAATACGTATATGCCTTAAATGATACAATTTAAAATAATTTCTCAAGACAAGAAGAGGTTAAAAATAATTGATCCCGGTATAACAAACTAGAAAATGCCTATAACTAGTAAAACATAAGTATTATTAAAGAGGAAGTTTTACTCATATGTTAGTGAAGGTACTTCACTGTCTCCAGTACTATGGAAAATCATCTAATCAAGTAATCCAAAAAATTTAATTGGCAATATTATCAACAATCCTTAGAACTCAGATGTTCTGGACAAAATCACATTTTCTGATTTTTAGAAAAACATGCTTATTACCAAAAGCAATCAGAACTCACAGAAAAATGATACAAAAAGTGAAAAGTGAAACCTTGCCACCAATGAAGACGTCTGCTGAGCTTTTTTCCAATCATATATTAACATTTTCATTTGTTTTTTATGGTGGTAAAATATACAATTCATTGGTATTAAATACATTCACAATGTTGTGATGCCATCACCACTATCAAAATCCAAAACTTTTCCTCACCCTCATCACAAACTCTGAACCCATTAAACAGTATCTCCCTCTCTCTCTCTCTCCTCTCAGTCCTCGGTAGCCTCTATTCTACTTTCTGTATCTGTGAATTGGCCTGTTCTAGGTACTTTATGTAAGTAAAATCATACAGTATTTGTTTTTCTGTGTCAGCCTTATTTCACTAGGCATAATGGTTTCAAGATCCATCCTGACACATATTCAAGCATGTGTCAGAATACACTTCCTTTCTAAGGCTGAATAATATTCCACTGTATGTATATACCACATTTTGTTTATCCATTCATCTGTGAAAAAAGCTTGGTTTACCTGAACCTTTTCTACTATAAATAATGCTGCTATCAACATTAATGTACAAATAACTGTTTGAAGCTGATTTTAATTCTTTTGGACATATACCTAGCCATACTAATGGGTATTATGGGGTATCTCATTTTGGTTTTGATTTGCATTTCTCTAATGACTGTGTTGAGCATCTTTTCATATACTTATTTCTATATCTTCTTTGGAGAAATGTCTATTCATTTCTCCAAAGAAGCTATGTCTATTCAAGTTCTTTGTCCATTTTTGAATGGGGTTTTTCTTCTTGTTGCTGAGCTTTAGGAGTTACATATATATTCTACATATTAATCCCTTTATCAGATATGTAACTTACAAACTTTTTTCTACTTTGTAGGTCTTCTCACTTTCTTGACAGTATCCATCAATGCACAAAGTTCTGAATTTTTTTTTTTTTTTTTTTGCTTTTTTGGTATGTGGGTAGCTCCCCGACTGGGAATCGAACCCAGGCTGCAGCGCTGACAGCACCAGCGCTGAAGCCTTAAGCCACTACACCATCAGGGAACCCCCAAGTTCTTAATTTTGATAAAGGCCAATTATCTACTTTTTTCTTTTGTTGTTTGGGCTATTGGTATCATAGAGAAAACTGTTGCCAAATCCAATGTCATAAAGATTTTCCCCAATGTTTTCTCCCAAGAGTTTTACAGTTTTGGCTCTCAAGTTTAAGTCTTTTGATCCATTTCGAGTTAATTTTTGTATAAAATGTAAACTAAGGGTCCAACTTCATTCTTTTGTATGTGGCTATCCAGTTTCCTCACCATCACCATTAAAAAGACAGTACCAGTACCCTTGTTGAAAATTAATTAATCGTACAAAAATGTTTAAAATTTATAGGTTTTTAAAGCGAAAAAAAGAAATAGGATAATACTAGACAAATTTAAAGTTTAGGAGCTTGCTTTGTTTTCGATAACACTACATCTTTAACTTTTTTCCTGTCATTTCCTTTTTTTTTTTTTAAACAACTGTAGAGTATATATGGATATTTTTAAGAAATTCTCTATTACATTGAATACAATTCCATAGTTTAGTGACAACCACTATCTGAAATTAAATTACAAGTGTGAATCTTTAAATTGTTTAACAGGCTAATTAACCTTAATCTCAACTTTGCACTTGCACTATTTAATTAGACCTGCAAATTAAGCCTACAGTGTCTAAAACTTTACATTGACTAAAGGCTAAGAGGCTGAAAGAGTAGTAACAGATGATCAGTGTGTATCAGAAAAATTCTGACACAGTTTCCTAATTAAAAAAAAAAAAAAAACCAGAATGAAATAAGACAAAGTTTCACTTAGTGAGACTTCTGGCTCTACTCATCTATTTTTATTAATTCACACGGATATCATTGAAGGGATTAAATGACAGAATACGGTAAGCCCCCAAACTCCATTCTCCATGAGTTCCTGCTTTAGCTAGTATAATCTAGCTTACTTGTACATCTGGAGTCAAATGTGACTATGGTAGAGAGGATATGTGATCAAATACAATCTTCACTAATTCATCAAATATCACTATGAAAAACAAATACAAACCAATCTCAAACCCACTTACTAGGTCCCTACCCTTTTTATTTGAATATTTTCTTTGAACCTCTTACGCTATAAAGCAATAGTTCTCGGTTGTGGCTGCACAGCATAATCACTAGTAAACATAAAATAATACAAAACCAGTATCTATGCCTCTCTTAATATGCTGATTTAATAAGTAAGATGACGGTGGGTAGGACACTGATATTTTTAAAATATGCAACTAGAATTCAGAACTATTACTCTAAACTTGTTATCAGTATTTCCCTAAGTATGGTAAAAAAAATTCCATGCATTTGCCATTCTTTATAAAAACAAGTATTTCTGGCCCCCAACTCCTGACTCACTAATTAGAATTTTGGTGCAAGACTCATAAAGCTACATTTTTAACAAGCTCCCCAGATGATTCTTTTGCACTGAAATTGGAAAATCACTGCAACAGGGAAGTACTAAAAATTTTACTTAGTGTATATAGATATCCCTAAATGTGTGATAGCTTTTGTAATATGTCAAGTTAGTTAGGAAAAACACTTCCCAGAATTTCCTTTCTTGTATATTTCTGGTTAGGGTGAACCACAAAAGACACTTTCATTTAAGATCTAGAGAATGGAAAGAAAGCAGCAGACAGTTCGGATTTTATACTCAGAAGGCCACGGTAGGTGCTTTCATAGTTCACAGGGGTTGATGCTTAGCTGCTAGCTCACTTTGTTGGTGTTGGAAGTAGCCCAGGTCTGCAATGACTCCACCTTCCCTTGGATCTACCTTTATCTTCTCCTGTGCTCCCTGAGTAAGAATGCCCAGTTTCTCCTGCAAGATACCTCTATCACCAAGCTTAAAGGCAGTGGCAACTGACAAGCATTCCAGTCTCTTTTGTCAGTTTTACCTCGTGCTCATGGCTGCCAATTTTCCATCTTCTCTTATCAACTAACTGCCTGTGAACTTTAAGCTCTAGCAACAGATTCAAAAGCCATATAGACAGGGGCTCCCTGGTGGTCTAATGGCTAGGTTTCGGCGCCCTCACTGCCGTGGCCTGGGTACACTTCCCCATCAGGGAACAAAAAAAAAAAAAAAGCCTTACAGACTGTTTAACCAGCCCCCTTAATTGCACAGCCAAATCCCCTAATAATGTACATATATATCCTAGTGATTCTTTCAGGATGAACTCTGATACAATGAATTATGGAAGAACCACTGGAATACCCTCATATTATCCTTATTAAACCCATTGCAATAGTCCATTTCTCATTTCACCATCTTTACTCCTATAACCCTGTGTTCCAACCAATGACATGAAATGGCAGAAAGACAAAAGGAAGCTTTAGCTTTTCAAACCCAGATGACCTTCCCAAAGTGTATTTTAACCATATATTTCTGAATGTACAATGTAGAATCATTTTTAACACTGGGTTACACAAAGTCTTGGATAAGTTTCCAGAATCGTTTCTTGCTATGTAACACAATGAAAACATGAATGGGAAAAGCCCATTTACTTATGAATAAGTATTTACTGACTGCTTTCTATATACTAAGTATTAAGATAGACCCTGGGGATACACACATAAAATACAGCTTTTAATAGTTTTAAAATCGTATGATTAGGGCTCTTACAGCTGTGCAAGAGGTATTTGGGAGTATAAGAAAACACAGACAAGGTGCATCTAACAATCTGGTGGTTGAAAATACTTCCAAGAAGAGGTCTCTGGCATAGCAGTTTTCAAAGCATAGTCCCTAGGTCAGCAGCATCAACATCACCTGGGAATTTAATAAAGAGAAGTTTGGGAGCCCCACTCCAAATCAACTGAATCAGAAACTCTGGAGATGGGGTCCAGCAATTGACATTTTAAAACAAACCTTCCAGATGATTCTGATATAAACTCAAGTTTTAGAACCACTGATCTAATCAGGGAACGGTAATTATGTCATTAAAAGAGAGCTGGCTTGTTTGAAAGTTTATACTTATAACTATTACAGAAAGACCCAGAAATTTCTCTTTTTGGTTCTGTGACTCTACCAAATTCACAAGAATCCATTAAGTCTTCTGGGTCTAACTGCATAGTAGTAGTAGTCTGACTGGAAAATAGCCCCTCAGTTGAAAACTCAGTAAAAAATATTAGATCAGGCATGTCCAACCTGAAGCCCAGGACAGCTTTGAATGCAGCACAACACAAATTCTTAGAACATCAGGACACTTTTTGGTGACCTTTTTTTTTAAAGTTCATCAGCTATCATTAGTGTATTTTATGTGTGGCTCAAGATAATTCTTCCGATGTGTCCCAGGGAAACCAAAAGGTTGGACACCACTGCACTAGATAATATTTGAGAGAAGTAGAGGGGGAAACAGCCTTCCATTGCCTCAAGGAGAAAAAGTATTGCTAATTCTGTATTTAATACTATTATACTAAAATTAGACATGTGTATCAGTTTCACTTTGAAATATTAGAAGCAATGAATAAGAAGAGTGTTTCTTCTTTGAAGCCAAGAAAGGCACAATGGGAAGAGAAAAAAATGGTAAGCTCACTACAAAGAAGCAAACAACAACAAAAAAACCCAAATCCATCTTTTAGCATTACTTTGTGAAGCATTAATTAAAACCAACCCTCTTCTAGTAGCTTGCTCAGAAGTCAAACATACACACGCCCACAGGATTCCCATGAGCATGGGCCAAATTCAATTATCAAGATAATATAGTGAAATACATAATTTTGTACATGTGGCTGCATAAAAGTCCATGTCTAAAACAATGCTTTATAATTCTAGAATAGCAAAGTTCTGTTATTCAAAAGGTAACCAAGTTTCACTTGCTTTTTCTTTAATACCACTTGTTAATAATCATAAAACATTTAAATCAGTTACATAAAATTTTCACTCTGAAAGAATAAAAGACAATATCCAGTATTTATAAAATGCCTAGAAAAAAAATGACATTAAAATAAAAAATAAAAAACTTCCTTTCAATGACTATTTCAAGATAAAATTATTAGCATATTTTCTCTTTCCCAACTATCACTCATACCTATCTTACCTTTCTACTCTTCCAAAATTAGCCTTTACCTTGTCTCACATTTTAATTTATTACTGAGGCCTCTGTCAACTACAATTCTGTATAAGCAAGTACTTCTAAAAGTATATATATATATGCAGGTAAATACTCATATGCCAATTGAGCACAATTGCAAATATCTTTCAATATAATAATCCCTTATTAGTCTAATCATTAGGATATTATATATTGAATAGTTTAAACTTTTAAAACCTGAAACTAAGTTAAAGATGTACATACTTCGTACAGTATACTCTCCGTTAACTGGAACTCAAGCAACTGGCAAAATTTTTCTTGCCGGTTGCTTGAGTTCCAGATCATGAATAGTCTACTTACATTTATCCAGCATCTACCAATCCCATGGGTGCCAGTTAACTGAGACTCTACAGTACTGATATAGAAGCCACTGTAAAAATAACTTAACCAATGGTCCTAGCCATTTCAATAAGTAAAAGAAATAGGATATAAATATTGGAAAGGAAAAGAAAAAAGGAAGAGATAATTTTAGAGTATATTATCGCACATGGACTCTTAGACAACCAAACACATGATATTATGTGAATTTAACCTTTTTTGATGACTGATAACAACCAGTGTTATTTTTCAACAAAGAATTATGTCATTTAGCCCTAATAAACTATTACCAAATGTTATGATACTAAAAGACACCAGGTTACTAAGTTTTCAGACTCACTGTTTCTCTCTCTCTTATATATATATATATATATATTTTTTTTTTTAATCAAAAGTCACTTCTTATAGTTGGATTGTTCAGCTCTAATAGCACCTTCCTTCTCTGGTTTCTAATCTGCCTCCTTTAATTTACCATTAGCTATAACGAGACCCATTAGTAAAGTTAAGTGACTTAGTAAAGTCAGGTGACTATGCTCTAAGAAGCTTCAGAAGTATACTCTAAAAAAGTACCTGAGAATACAGACTTCCTAGCCTACACTTGAGTTCTCAGCTGTGTGTATATATGAAGTTTCTAGGGAAATAAAACTACAAGAGTTCCTATGAGTAAAAAGTACGATTGGATAAATAAAGGCCAGTTCATTTCATAATTAGGTCAAATATAGCCGATCCAGGAGCAGTGGGTCAAGATGTGTGATCTGTGTACTGAAAATGATCACTGCTCTTTAATTCATAAAAGATTACCTTACATTTTAGAAAGGGCAGACTAGTTTCAAGATCAGCCCAAATATCATTCTTAACTTATGAATTGTAATAATTTAAAAACATTAAAGAAAAAACTGCTATTTTATGTGTTCAAATACAGACAATAAACCAAGTTATAAAAATAATTTCTAATTAGGAATATGTTGGATACATCCCTAATACAAAAAAAAAAAAGTCTATTATTAAAATGTCAAATATAAATGCCTCTAAAGCAATTTGCTCTTTATAAGATTATCCATTGCCTCTATTATTCTGATTCCACCAATATTTTTCCTAGTAAACCATCTTTTCCATAGATGTTTTTCTCCAGCCAAGGGTAGAGACAATTCTTAGTAGCTACCGCAACAACCTTCAGGGCCACGTAACTGCTGCACATCAAAACTCAAGGTGGGCTCATCAGCAGACTCTACCAAGTTTCATCTACATGACAATGCAAACTAGAAAGAGCAGATCCTTTGCAATTTTCACTACCATCTAACATTTCAGAAATTAATACAATTTGATATGGCTCAAACTGTACTAATTTATTTTTCATAAGTTTTATTTAATTTTTTTACAGTTACCAAATATATGATATCCAAAGTCCACACAGCACTGTGTTGTGTTATACATATGAAGTACACATTAAAAATGGTATACAAAAATAAATAACATTTTTCATCTATAAAATAGGTAAAGAAGAAAGGAAATCATCTTTATGAAATCATGCCCAATGTTGGTCAAATCCACAGAAATATACACTCTCATTCCTTCCTGAGGGTCCTGTGTTTTGTCCTCTCTGGAAGACTCCCTGGCAAACTGTTCACTTACTGAGTCTTAAGGAATAAATACAGTAGACTCTCAGTAAACTGGCACCCATGGTGATTGGTAGATGCCAGATAAATGGAAGTAGACTCACTGTTAACCATAACTCAACCAATCACCGGTGCTGGTTGCTTGGGAGTTTTGGTTAACGGAGAGTCTACTGTAGTAATAATGTTCACCTATTATACCCTAAGGAAATATGTTTTCTAAAGAAATGGTCAAAATGTTTATTTCAGAATTTATAGCAGCAAATAGCTGAAATAACCTAAAAACTAACAAGAGATGTAATTAAATAATTTATGTTATACAGTCATTAAGTAACAATCAGGTGATATGGAATATTTTCTCAATGTTATGTAAAAAAAGGATACTAAACTGCATAGTTTAGATTAACTTATTTAAAATTTATTTTAAAAATAAATATCTCATAATTATAGAACAAATTGGAAAGAAAATTTAACTGCTAATAATGATTATTCTCTAGGAAGTACTACATGTGGTTTTATCTTGTTCTTCATGAATTTTGCGAGTTGCTTAAGAGGTCCAGTTGCTTGAGTTCCAATTAACGAAGTTTACTGTATTGCAATTAAATTACACTGCATTCAGAAAGTTATAAAACTAGTAATCATATGTATTATAAAGTTATACACAGGGTCTGGCACAAATAAGGCCCCTTTTGTATTTACAAAATCACAAGCATGTAATTTTGTAACATAACAATATCATAACTACATTACTATAACTACTTTAAAAAGGGCATTACCAGCACTATTCACAGTGGCCAAATCATGGAAACAACCAAAGTGTCTTGTGATAGTCCACTGGCTAAAGAAGCTGTGGTACATATACACAATGGAGTATTAATCAGCCATAAGAAAAGACAAAATAGGGACATTTATGACAACATGGATGGACCCTAAGACCATCATGCAAAGCAAAATAAGTCAGACAAAAATACCAAGCACCATATGATTTCACTCATTTGTGGAACACAAAGCTGAAAGTGACAAAGAAACAAAAATTTATGGACATAATCAATTAGTGGTTATCTGAGGGTATGGGGGGAGGGAGGATGGGAGAGAAGAAAAGTGGTCTTAAATATAAGGTGATGGAAAGAGAACTGACTCTGGGTGATGAACACAAAACACAACACAAAAACGATGTATCATAGAATTGTACACCTGGAACCTATGTAATTTTTACTAACCAATGTCACCCTAATAAATTTAACAATTAAAAAAAAGGAGGGGGAAAGGGCATTACTTCTGCTGAACCCTGTATAATATAGTACTTAAGAAATTAAGTTCCACAGTGACCTGCTTCCAGTAGAGCTATTTGATTATTAAAAACTCAAACTTTTGTTACTGGCTACACCAGAGACTATTCGTTCTCAAGTCAAACAAAGGTCTGATTTCTATGATCACTCTACTCAAACACAAAATTAAATTCTCTCAACCCTGTAATTAGTCACCCTGAACACAGGATTTTTTAACAATGTGAAGAACCAATATAATTTTAATATAAAAATTAAGTGGACTACATGTTTAGTTCCTCCAATAGAAAAATTTGATAATTCTGAAAAACCAACTCAATACCCTAATATATATTAGTACCAACAAAAAACCAATGCAAGAAAGCCAAAGGCGGGGAGACTGACAACCAAATGGTGGCATGAGAGGGGCTTCTGAAAAACTCCTCTGGAGATTATAACTAATAAAACACCTATACCTCAACCAAGGACCCTCTATACAACACACTATAACTAAGTGGGTATCAGCTAAGAAATTCACTTGTCACATTAAGATAAGTGCAGGTGGGCAGAGGGTTAAACAAAAGAGAAATAAAAGGGAAAAGAAGGGATGTGGCCGTATGCAAGTCCCCGCTTGGAGCTCTACCACTAGGGTAAGGAGGCGGCGGCAGAAGACAGCAGGAGAGTGCTCCAGGCTTCACTCGACCTGAGAGACAGAAGAAAGGAGGCCCAGAGGTGGGGGAATGAGATACCACAACCAACTCACTTCAGCCCCAGGAGGTGCAGACCAGGCCGTAAAACACAGTGGCGGGAAGGCACTCTGATTCCCAGAGGAGGGATAGCGACTGAGCAGTGAAGAGCCACAGCATGAAAGCTCCAGCCAGGAAGGAGGAGGAGAGAAGGGGCTACATGCACTCATTTCTCAGCCCACAACCAGCAGTATCTGAAAGACCAGCAAACTGGAGAGCTGACCGCAAGACTCAGTGCAGAGTCCGCGGGACAAACGAAGAACAGAAAGGCACAATCATACCCAAACTCCCTGCACAACCCCTTAGCCACAGGAAGAAAGCAAAGACGCAAATGCCCCTCCCCCACAGACCCCTACCTGCCTATCAGCGAACACAAAAGAAACTGCAGCAGCAAGGGTCCAGAGAGGCTGTGAAAATTAAAGAGATGGGGACAAATCACCCATCAGAAAGAGTTCAAAGCAACGATTATAAAAATGCTTAAGGAACTGAATGACAATTTCAACAGAGAGAGATAGCAAGCATCAAAGAAGACTTACAAACCATTATAAAGGACCAGAGAGAGATAATGACTACATTAACTGAAATGAAGAATGGAATAAAAGTCACCAAACTAGATACAATAGAAGCACAAAGCAGTTGATTTGAAGGAAAAGCCAGCAGAAAACACCCATTCAGAGCAGATAGATAATGAGAATTCAGAAAAATGAGGATGGTTTGAGATTCCTCTGGGACAGTTTTAAGTAGAAGAATATCAAAATCATAGGTGTTCAGGAAGGGACAGAGGAAAAGCAAGGGATCAAGAAATTGTTTGAAGAAATAATGAAAAATTTCCTCACCTGGCGAAGGAAATAAGACATACAAGTCCAGGATGCACAGAGAATTCCCAACAAGATGATCCCAAACAGGAATACATTGAGACACAACATAATTAAAATGGCAAAAGTTAAAGAAAAGAGAAAATTCTAAAACAGCAAGAGAAATGCAAGGAGTAACTTTTAAAGGGACACCCATTCAATTCTCAGCTGATTTCTCACTAGAAACTTTACAGGCCAGCAGGGATTGGCAGAAAATATTCAATGTGATAAAACCAAGGATAATGTATCCAGCAAGGCTAGTATTCAAAATTGAAGGACAGATAAAGAGCTTCTCAGATAAGAAAAAGCTAAAGGAATTCCTCACCACCAAACCAGTACTACAAAGAATGTTAGAGTGACTTCTTTAAGATGGGAGGAGGGATGAGTGGGGAAAATAAGGGAAAGGGACGGAGAAATTTAGTTTAATTGTTAACAGAAAATTGAAAGCAACAAAGAAACAAAACTCATGGACAGAGTCAATAATTTAGTAGTTACCTGAGGGTAAGGGGGGAGGGGGTGGGGGTGAAAGGGACAAGAAAACAAATATATGGTGATGGAAAGAGGACTCTAGGTAATAGACATATAATGCAACACACAGAAGATGTAATGTAGAATTATACACCTGGGGCCTATGTAATTTTTACTAATTAATGTTACCCCAATAAATTTAATTAAAGAAAAAAAAAAAAAGAAAGAAAGCCAAAAGCACATACTCTTATGAACAGAAAAGAATGTCTCATATGGAGGAATAGAATGTAAGAATTGGACCAAGGGCTAAAAATTCTGAATTCTAATCATACAGAAACCAGCAACCCAAGTTAATACAATACTTTTCATCTCAACTTTCTTCCCCCACCCTTTTTTTTAAGTAGATCCCTGATGGGAATTAAACCCAGGTCATGGCATTGAGAGCACCAAAGCCTAGCCACTACACCACCAGGGAACCCCTATCTCAACTTTCTCAACCATAAATTGAGACATTCAAAAATAAGTCATAAACAAAAATGTCATAAAATGTTTGAAAAAAATTAAAACAAATTTTTAACCAAAGGAAAAGAATGCATTGTCCTACCTGGTCTACAAAAAGACAAATCCCAATGGCGCTGAAATCAGTACTGGTAAGTGTGGCAACTTAAAAAGATTAGTAATTGGGAGGTGGTATTTTGATACCAAAGATGTAAACCTTGGTTTAATCACTGCTGAGTGCATAAAGACATTTATGCTGTCAGTACTATCCTAACAAGAGGATACATGTAGCACAGCCTTGCCTACAAAATGATTAAAAGTGTGCAGTTCAAGAAAAAAAAAAAGATAATGGTTAACTATACATATATTAAATATATAGTAAAAATGTGAATATGAGGGCTGTCCAGAAAAAAATCCATAAATGTCTCTACTTTATAATACATGGCTGGATACTTTCCAGACAGACCTCATGTACTTCATGAAATATAATTTCTGTTTAAGCACTCTCAAATATATCTTTAGTAATTATTTAGCTCCTATTTTGACCTATTAAATACCTAGAGCTCCTTATTTCCTTCATCCAACAATCACCTTAGTTACATGCTTGCTTTTCAGATATAGAATTCTTTATCTTTTACTATCTACAAAAGCAGTGTTACTGATATTCTTCACTTCCTAAGTTAAAACTATGACATTAAAACTAGTATCTAATTAAAAATAAATATAACTTCATTTCCAATTTTTAAAAATCATGCTTTGAAGGGTTGACTAGTTAGGCACTGGTGTTGGTGCATAGCTTACAAAGGGAAGTACTCTGAAGGTGACCACAGTGATATTCAGCAGTGAGGTATGTAGTACTTTTACTAGGATGAGTTTGTGAAATTAATTGTCTAACCTTGTAGACTATCGGTGTCCAAACTTCTGGCTTCCCTGTGCTACACTGGAAGAATTGTCTTGGGCTACACATAAAATATACTAACACTAACAGCAGCATATGAGCTTTAAAAAAATTTTTTTTAAAGGGTCACAAAAAAAAAAATCTCCTAATGTTTTAAGAATTTGTGTTGCTCCGCATTCAAAGCCATCCTGGGCCACAGGTTGGACATGCTGCCATAGACAGAACTAAAAGACTGAGAAGAGAAGAGGCGAGAAAGAAGGTATGTGAGGAGAAATGGGCTTGGTGAATTCTCATATGTAACAAGGAATCCAGAAGGCACACACATGCCTAGAAAAGGCCTAAAAAGGTCATAAGCTTTCACCACTAGCTGACCTTCAGGCTTCACACAAACAGGAACTGAAAACTAAGGCAGCATTGTAAATTTCCTAGCTAAGCATTAAAAGAGTATGCAAACACAGAACCATTCAGCCAAAAGTAGAAGAGTATTTGTTTCTTTCTCTTCACTTTCTTCTTTCTGGGATCCAGGTGTTCAAAGAAACTTGCTCAAAACACTAGCTGACAACTAAGCTAATGGAACACAAACTTCCAATGACCACAGGCGTCAAAGAATACATACTTTACAAAAATGGTTTAGAAAAGACTCTAAACAAACAACAAAACAAACAACAACCTATAATAAACAGTATCAAAAAACGCCGAGGAGGAGAGAAATCTGATGTCTAGTGTTGACACTTAGTAATATTTAAAATGCCCAGTTTGCAACAAAAAATTATGAGGAATGCAAAGAAACAAGAAAGTATGGCCCATTCACAAGAAAAAAAGAAATTAATACAGAAACTGTGCCTGAGGCTCAGGCAAAGGAAGCCAAGAAAATAGTATCTCACCAAGTAGAAAATATTAAAGAAACAGGAATTATAAAAAGGAATAAAATTGAAATTTTGGACCTAAAAAGTATATGTTACCTGAAATTAAGAAAAAAAAAATTAACTAAATGTGTTCAAGAGCAGATCTGAATAGGAAAAAGGATGAATCAACATATGAGAAGATCAGTTAGCTAAGGTTATCCAGTTTGAAAAAGAGGAAGAATAAAAAAAAATGAACAGAGTCTAAGGAACCTGTGGGACATCATCCAGTACACCACCACACTGCAAATGGAGTTACAGAGGAAGAGGGAAGAAAGGGGTAGAAAGAATACTTGAAGAAATAATGGCTAGAAACCTCCCAAATTTGATGAAAAACACAAATCTACACATCCAAGCACTTCTAACTCCAAGCAGCATGAACTTAAACGGATTGATACCAAAATACATTATATTAATAATCAAATTGCTGAAACACAAAGAATTTTGAAAGCAGCAAGAGAATCAACTCATCACCCACAAGGGGTCCTCCATAGGTTTAACAGCCAGTTCCTCTTCAGAAATCATGAAGGCCAGAAAGCCATGGGATGACATATTTCAAGTGTTGAAAAACAAAAATCATCAACCAAGAATGCTATATGCAGCTAAATCTTCTTCAAAAATGAAAGAAAAATTAAGACATTGTCACATTACAAAAAGCTAAGGGTGTTCATCACTACCAGACCTGCTCTGTAAGAAACCTTTGGGAAATGAAAAGACACTACATAATAACTCAATGTCATACAAAGAAATCAAGAACAAGAATAAAGACAGCTACGTGGCATACACATCTGACAATTAAGTTTGCAAAATATTCCTAGAAAAAGTGCCACTACATACTTCATTGCTGAATACCACCTTCGAAGTACTCCTCTTGGCAAGCAAGCTGTGTACTGATGCCAGCACCTAGTCCACTCCTCAAAGCAATTTTGGAACTTTTTCTGGAATGGTCATCAGAGCTGTCATCTTATTACCCTTGATTTCCTGAATGTCATCAAAATGTCTTCCTTTCAATATTTCTTTTATCTTTGGGTAAAGAAAAAAGTCACTGGGGTCCAGATCAGGTGAGTAGGAAGGGGTTCCAATACAGTTATTTGTGTACTGGCTAAAAACTCCCTCAGAGGAGTTCCCTGATGGTGTAGTGGCTTAAGGCTTCGGTGCTGGCGCTGTCAGCGCTGCGCCCTGGGTTCGATTCCCAGTCAGGGAACTACCCACATACCAAAAAGCAAAAAAAAAGAAAAAAAAGAAAAAGTACATTATTTAAAAATAAAATAAAATAAAATAAAATAAAATAAAAAATAAAAACTCCCTCAGAGACAGTGCCGTGTGAACTGGGGCATTGTCGTGATGCCAAGAGCCATGAGTTGTTGGCGCAAAGTTCAGGTTGTTTTTCTTAACTTTTTCACGTAGCCTTTGCAGCACTTGCAAATAGTAAACTTGATTGACTATTTGTCCAGGTGGCACAAATTCATAATGAACAATCCCTCTGATATCAAAAAAGGTTAGCAACATCGTTTTGACTCTTGATTTGGACTGATGGAATGTTTTTGGTTGTGGAGAATTGGCTGACTTCCATTGTGCACTTATTATTATTAATATTATTATTATTATTTTTTTTTTTTGGTATGTGGGTAGCTCCCTGGCTGGGAATCGAACCCAGGCCGCAGTGCTGACAGCACCAACTCCAAAGCCTTAAGCCACTATACCATCAGGGAACTCCCCCATTGTGCACTTAGATGCTTTGTTTTAGGGACATATCAGTACACCCATGTTTCTTCACCAGTGATAACATGGCCCAAAACACTGCCTTACCTCTCCAAAAGGTCCTGGCAAACTTCAACTCTCCTTTGCTTTTTGTTCATCAGTGAGCTCCTTCAGAACCATTTTTGCACAAATCTTTTCTTATGCCAAGCCTTCTAGTTAAGACTTTCCTTCACTTCCTAGCCAGGGAACTACCAAAAAAAAAACAAAAACAAAAACAAGATTTTCCTGACTATTTCTCTATTGATATTTACTTGGTCTGCTATGCTTCTCACAATCAGCTGATGATTTTGATGCACAATTCAACAAATTTTTGCAATGTTTTCATCAGTTCTGCTCATTACTGGCTGCCCTGATCTCTCTTTATCAATAACATTTTCTCTCCCCTCAGAAAAACATTTAATCTATTTGTACACTGCCATTTTCTTCATGGCGTTATCCCCATAGACTTGGACTAACACGTCCCTGATTTCACTTCCACTCTTGCCAAGTTTAACAAGAATTAGAGCATGTTTGTTCATTGCTCTAATTCAAGCTCAAACATTCTCACAATGGCACTCAAAAACATGCAACAATAATGAACGACACTCAACAAGACACCATCACACACTGACACGAACACGGTTGTGAGATACAGATACATCAAGGTTATAAAACTTTACCTAGTTGTTTGTACAGTGCTGCCAATGTTAAGCACACAGTGGCCAGTTCACAAACTTAATTGTCAGAACTTGTATATACAAGCCAGTGTTATTTTGTAACTGTTTTGGATTATAGAATTTGAAAGAAAATGTGTAAAATAGTAGTATTACAATCATAACTAAACAACTATGTTAACAGGAACAGAATGTATAAATATGTAATTTCTGACAATAAGAATATAAGGGGGAGGCAGAGCTGTATAGAAGCAAAGTTTGTATGTACTACTGATTCCTGATATTAGCTCAATCTTGATTGCCATAAGGTTGTGATGTTAATTGTAATCCCCAGAGGAACACTAAAAAAACAAAACAAAAATATACAGAAAAAGAAACAAGGAGAGAATAAATACACTAGACGAAAATCAACTCATCACAAAAGAAGGCAGTGATGGAAGAATCAAAGTGCAATAGGTAAGACAAATAGAAAGGAAATAGCTAAATGGCAAAAGTCCTTCCTTATAAATTACTTTAAATGTAAATGGATTAAATTCTCCAATTAAAAAGTTGAAATTGGTATAATGGATTAAAAGCAATTCAACTAAATGCTGTCTACAAAATATTCATTTTTTGCCCAGACACAATAGCTTAAAAGTAAAAGGATGAAGAAAAGATAGTCCATGCAAATAGTAACCAAGAGAGCAAGAGGGTGCCTATACTAACATCAGACTAAACAGAATTTAAGATAAAAATTGTTATGAGACAAACTGTTACAATGATTAAATCCATAAAGACTTAGCAATAATAAATAAAAACCACCTAAACTGGAGAGAATAAAATTCTCTATTCACAGATGATTGTTCCTATATATGAAAAACCTAAAAAATACACACCCAAAAATTACTAAAGCTAATAAAGACCACACAAAAATCAGTTCTGTTTCTATAAAATGAACTTGAAAATTAAATTAAGAAAACTATTATGTTTACAATAGCATAAAAAATATATACCTAGGGATAAATTTAGCTAAGGAGGTGTAAGAACTGTATAGTAAAAACTAGAAAAAAAATTGCTAAGAGAAATAAAAAACTAAAATAAATGAAAAAATACCTTGTGGTCCACGGATTGGAAGACAATATTGTTAAGAAGGCAATACAACTCAAAGCAACCTACATATTCAATGCAATCCCTGTTCAAAATACCCATGGTATTTTTGCAGAAATGGAAAAGCTGTTCCTAAAATTCATACAATTTCCCAGTTTCTACTCCAACATGTAAAAAGCATGGAAGCTGTGCTTTCCATGCACACAACAAGAAAATGGAAAAATAACAACTCTTCTCAGATCCAACAGAAAATCAAGGTCACAAGGTAAATCACTGCCCTGAAAACTGGAGAGAGAATTATAGCTTAGTGGAAGCAAAAGTCCAAGAACATAAGCCCACTGCTGGAGACTTTACTTCTTTACACAAACCCTACAAGAAATAAGAATAAAATGAAATATTCAAGGGGATGAAAGCAAAAACCCCACCAAATTCTGGATTCAGTGAAATTACTCTTTAATAGTGAAGGAGAAATAGCAACTTTCTCAGACAAACAAGAACAGAGAGAATCTGTCACCAGTAGACCTGCCTTAGAAGAAATGTCAAAAGTTCTTCAGAGAAGAAAAATGACATAAGTCAAAAATTTCAATCTACATAAAGAAAAGCATTAGAGAAGGAATAATTGAAGGTAAAATATTTTCCTTTTTAATTGATCTAATAGATAACTATTGGTTCAAAATAATAATAGCAACCATGTATTATGTGATTATAGATAATGGATAAGCAAAATGAATCAAAGAAATGTTATAAGGGACAGGAAAAAGGAATTAGGAATCCTGTTATAAGGTACTTGCATAAACCATGAAGCAGTATAGTGTTATTTGGAAAGTGGACTTAGATTAGTTGTAAATGTATAATGCAAACCATAAGGCAATTACTAAACTTTTTAAAATTCATATGCAATTCCAAGGAACAACAAATAGCCAAAATACAACCTCAGAAAATCTTGAAAAACAAAATTGGAACGCTCACACTTCATTTCAAAATTACCACAAAGCTATAGTCATCAAAGCAGTGTGGTACTGGCATAAAGACAGACATATATATGAATAGAACTGAACTGAGAATTCAAAAATAAACCCATATATCTATGACCAATTGATTTTCAACAAGAATGCCAAGACAATTTAGTGGGGGGAAAGAACAGTCTCTTCAACGAACAGTAATTGGACAATTAAATACCCAAATGCAAAAGAATGAAGTTGAACCTTAACCTCACATTATATAACTCAAAATGGATCAAAGACTTAAATGTAAGAGCTAAAACTATAAAACTCTTTGGAGATATACAAATGATCAATAAGCAAACAGATTCTCAACATCACTAGTGACTAGAGAAATTCAAAACAAAACCACAAATTATCACACTTGGCAACTACTAGCATGGCTAGATTGAAAAAATGAAGTGCTAATGAGGTTGTAGAGAAATTTGGAATCCTTGTGCACTGCTGATGGTAATGTTAAATGATACAGCATCTGTAATAAACGATATGGTTGATTCCTCAAAAGTGTTAAACATAGACTTCTGGATATATGTATACCCAAAATGACTGAAAGCAGGGACTAGAACAGATGTTTGTACACCTGTGTTCAACAGAGTTTCAGTTGGGGAAGAAAAAAAAAAGTGGTAATGGTTGTCAATGTACTTAATTCCATAGATATATATA